>JAQQBR010000003.1:6108741-6139463 GCA_030347285.1 Microctonus hyperodae | reverse complement strand
TCGCGAATTTGCGGCAACATATATGCATTTACATACACTCTTACATGTACATAAACACAGTATCTATAGATTTCATTTGCGCTAATCGCCCACGATATTGCAGAGACACAAAGAAAAAAAAAAGTGACAATAAATATTAAATAAAAAATGAAAATAATAAACAAATAATGAATAAAATCGACGGAGGAAAAAAAATCATTTTACCAACTACTTTAGCCTAATTATAATGCAGTTGAGAGAACAATAACAATAGAGGCGTGTGTACATAAATATACAAAGATGAGTTCAAATTCGATTTCACATATATACCTAATTTATATACAAGTAAAATTTTACCTTTTTCCCATCGCGTGTATATTATAAGCCAATCTATATACGCATAAATATATTGCGTGTATGCATTTTCAGCAACGCGTTTGCACGTCAAGGGGTCTATTAATATCTTCACACTCTCACATGTATACATACATATGTCAAAACCAATACACATATATAAATACAAGATATCTAATAAGTGCGAACAGCCTTCTTTAAATGTAAATTGGAAAGAAAAAAAAATAATAAAATAAAACAAAAGAAATGAAAATTATATTTAATTAAATTATAATCTCTCACTGTGATGAAATGAAAAGTGAATTGATGAAAAAAAAATTCAAATGTTAAATAAAATGACATTACTAATGGAATTTATACAATAAATAAATTAACTGGATTCCACAACGTTTTATTAATGCAATTGAATATATGTACGTATGCTCATATATACCGGCGTTTAAATAATAATGTTTTCAATTTATTATATTAACGAGGCGTTATGACTATGCGTTGTAAACGTTTGTAAATAGCTTATCGTATTATATATGTATATATATTATAAATAAACTAATATACATATAAAGAAGAGACCTCGGACAAACGTTGTTCAACCGGCCAAACATATTAACGCTACACATATACCGATCGTATAATCGAGTGCAATAAACATCTTGCGGTCACTCAAGCTGAAACCATCATCGGTATACAACTTTCACCTACACATCAGTATTTTGCTGCTATGCGACAACGACTTCTGATATTTACAGCTGTATATATACATGTATATAAAGTGATATAACATATATACTCTATATTTTTTTATTGCTAAAACAGAAGAATTATAAATATTCATCAAGGTATATTTTTATAAAAGATTTTACAATCGTAAAATTTTGTGGGAATATTATACAATATTATTATTATATATTTAAACTGATATGTATAAGTATATATGTATGTATATATTGATATATTGAGAGTGTGAATAATTATATGGTTGTGGTGAAATTATATTGTGAAGATTATTGACTAGAAGTATAAATATAATAAAGAGAAAAAAAATAATATAAATGAAAACTTTATCAGCGAATGAATTAAGAAAATTAATTAATCAATTTTACAGTAGAAAATGAAAGTTTATAATAGATGAGAGTTTATTAATTATACATTTGTTTAAAAGGCATTGTGTAAAATGCAAGAAAAATTTGTATTTATGATTATTTAAATATATAGTGAGAGTGATATGTATGGCAATTAAAAATAAAAATTTCAACTCAAGATTTTTATACAGAGGCAACGCGGATATAATGGCCGTATGAGGGTGGTCCAAAATCATTTATATATATCCAAATATGTATGTATGGATTTATTTGTGTGTATGTGTGTGTTTCATTGCATTCACGAATCTTCGACGAGTGCGAGAGAAAAGAAATCCGATGCTTGAGGGCGCCGTTTCAGGCGTCAGATTCATTTCTACAACGTGTGTATGACCACCCAGAATACGGCTGTCACACGATTGAGGCAAACCAGAAGCATTATTGGTCATAGTGAACAGAGATATACATCCATATAATTCTCAAATATATATATAGATATATTACATATGCATAGAATATAAATTCCTATACTTCATATATAATCGTAATATTTTTTTATCATAAAAAAAGTTTTAAATGCACGTTGATAAATGTTTTAATTAAAGAGAAAAAAATTTTTTTTTAATATTATACATTTATGTAGTCACGTGCAAATATTTATATCATAATTTAATATTATAATGTGTCAATTATTTTAATCGTTAACTGAATTAGTAGATATGTATATGTATGATTTTATCTATTTTATAGCATATATAATTTGTGCAATGTTGAAATAAATGGTTTATGACAGTAAATATACATACATGTTTGTATGAATATAAATATATATTACGGATTTTGAAATGCCTCTTTTTCACGCGCACTATTCGCAGTCCGTCGGCTGGTGAACGGAATATAAATATATACAAATGTGATGTACGTGTATTATAAACAAATAAATAAAGCTATAACAAAATATAAACTCACGATGATCGAGACTTGGCGATGCGACGAATCCTTTGCTGCTGCATTCCATCGTGTTGTTGGATGCATTACCAAGACCCTGCAGGTGGTAATGTCCGAAGGACGGACCCCTGGGCGCCATGATGGCCGCGATGCTGAAGTCCGTCGCTTTGCCCCGTTCCCCCTTCATAGGCATCCCCTTATTTTTTCGCTTTTTTTTTAAAAATATATTTTCGTCTATATCTCCCCCACACACAAAATTCACCAAGACTTTCCCCTTCGTTTATCTTATTACTCAAAATTAAAAAATTTTATTTATTTATTGACTAATACTATACGCTATGAATATTACTTTATAATCTTGTATTTAAATTCACAGTTGTCACCGCAAGTGTTTACATCCAACACACATACGTCACAAAAATAAATAATCATATGTATAAAATGTATACATACATATACCTACAGACACATTCAATAATTATATATGTGTATATTCATGTATACTCGACGTGTTTTTCAATGTTAAAATATTTTTTTTATCCTTGATAATTGTGCACAATAATTTAATCACCATGTAAAATAATCTCGCTTTTACTTTGTTATTTATTTATCTCTTTTTTTTTTTCGTTAAAAATTGTCAAAAAAGTATTTGAAATTAATTATATATATTGTGATTGGAAATTAAATACACACCCTTTGTCTTTGAATACACAACAAACACGAAGAATTTGTTGCAGCGAATATGTTAGTCACCAAAAGTGAAAAGCGAGTGTATGAAAATAATTTGTCTTTATACCGGCGCACAACGCGTCTGCGCTCCCCGACTTCCCGAACTCCACTGATCTCCTACTCCTCCTCCCACGATCGGTCGCGCCCCACCATGACACCAAACTCAAGTGGCCACACAAACGCAGCTCATCCCCAGTTAGCCACCTCGTATAGAGGCTCTACTACACCACCACTGGTCCCACTACTACACACAATCCACATTCGTGTTTTCGAACTCGCGAAGCTGCGCGCGCATAAATACATATAACACAATCAAACACAGCAGTTACTATACACTATTTCAGTCTCGCTCGCACTTGTTATTTATCCCACATTTTATTATCGCTATTTCGCTCATACACTTTTTGTCTGGCGCTTCAAACGACAGAGGGCGTGACGCACCTCCAACTGCCAGAGACACAAAACGTACGTCGTTATGACGCTTATCGTTTGCCCAAGCCAATGAACGCTTTGAAATAATTTCAGTGGGCGTGGTTTAAACATCTGTAAACCACGCCTACATTAAAAGAAATTGTTTTGGGTTTTCATCGGAAAGGACAAGCGAATACACGATGAAGGTGGGAATGAGAAACAAAGACCTGCATAAATGACTGTATGGTAGAGTAAGTGAGATAGAGAAAAAGTGAGTATAATGCGACACGTACGACAACATCCGCGCTTTGCGAAAGCGCCGAAAGAGATCGATCGACCGTTGAGCCCAAGTCGGATGGCTGCATTTTCACGGGTGAGACAGAAGGTAGAATATATATATGTATTTTTTTTTTATACATATACCTATATATATAAATATATATATATATTTCTGTTCATTGCATTTCATATCCTTTCCACTCCATATATATTCATTCTTCATTTTCAACATGTATTCTTTATTTCTCTGAAGTATATAATTTTTTTTTGTTATACTTACTTTTTTTTTATTTTTTTTCTTCTGTTTTTCAAGTTAACAAATAAGGTAAATTTATATATATATATAATTTCCCCAGGTTCACAGACATCCGGTCCCTCTATATCCATGTTTCCGTAATAAACGATAAATTACGAATAAAGCTCGAGGGCGCGAGATATGTAAGTATAAGAAAAAGGACGATATATACACATTTTATATTTATATATATACATATATAGGGTGAATCGAAAATGCGATAAAGACCGTTACGATGTCTCCTCATACCAATGGACAAACTATATATATTATATACATCGTGTGATCGATCAAAAACTCAAGCGAATGAACTTAATCCATCCGTTGGATATACATAAAATTATTTATATTTATGTATATATATATTTTTCTATAACACATTGCGAGCAAGTAGAATAAAAATGTGAGAGAGGTGGTTGTATAATAAATATGTATACGAGTAGGTATAATACATACCTTTATGTATAAGAAAAAGAGAGAGTGATAAAGGCGATCGGGTCTCCAGTGGTTGAAAACGTTTAAGGACCCCCCCTTGGGCACCCGCGGAGGTCCTCGAGAACACCTCCAGGCTGATTTACGGCGTGTGTTTAGGCACTTAGCTGATGCTTTACCTAACCCCCCTTTATTATACTAATTTCTTGGCCATGTCAAAATAACTATCTTATATATTTGTATATTCTTCCTTCCGTCGCTATCTCATATTTCTATTCGACACGCTGGGTGCACCCAAGTTATAAAAGTAATAAATATATATACATATATTTATCATTGAGGAGAAATAAAATATGAAAGTTTTGAGGTTACCCGCACGGTTGGTGTTTGTCTTTGTTGGATTTAACAACGTTGGTCTGACTGCGTGACGATGATGATCAGGTAAAAGTTATTGGATATAGGTATGAGGTACTTATATATGTATATATATGTGTAAGGTATGTATATATATTGTTGTGTGACCATCAGGGTAAAAGCCCTCGACGACGTTCAACCACAAGAAATATATCAAAATGTATATTTATTATTATAATATGTGTACATGATTGATATATACAAATTTTTTAACCTTTGAGAAAGTCACTTTTTTATCAAACTTGCATGCTCCATTTTCACTTTTAAATTACTTTCAAATTTTTTTTTTTATTGTTTAATGTATAATTCAGTGTTTAAATTTGTTATTTTAATGATTTGTTGTATAAATTATTTTATCATGTGACAATGATTTAAATGGAGAAAAAAATCAATATGAAGAAATTTAAATGAAGAAAAAAATAAAAAAAAATAAACAAATAACAATGAATTGTAAAATATAAATATTAAATAATCCGGAATAATAATAATTTTATTTATTATCTTTTATTGTTATTGTTTAGTTTTTCCTGCAGGTATATATAAAGATATAGTTTCATTTTGTTTAATGTGACTTCATACATCTGAATTCTACTTTATTTAGATGTGACAGTTTAAGTACCTGGAATGTTATGAAAAACAACGGATTATTATATATGTACAGGCCGACGGTATAATAATATATAGGGCAATATAACGATGAAATGGGTAACAACGTCATCATACAAACGATGGAATGTGGAAAAAAAAATAAATATATTTATAAAGAGAGGAAAACAGTAGCTAGGACGAATGAGAAAACGAGGGCGATTTATAAAGAATGAGGGGTAGAAAACGTTTATCGTTATGCGATGCAAACGGGCGGAACCGACGCACGACGGACAAAACCCTCGACGATGGCTCAATCCAGTCATTCACAGTGTACATATATGTATACAAGCATATAGGATACCTATATAAAACCTATACATATAAACATGCCTTCGCATTTTGCTTTTTTTATATAAAATACACAAATGCATTTAAGTTCAATACAACACAAAAAAAAATATAATGATACACTATATAGTATAATAAAATAAAACCGACAAACATTTGGACATTTTTAAATTATAATACATCCCAATAAATAATATAAATATATACTTTAAAGTAATATTTATAATAATATTCATTTAGAGCCCTACAAAAATTTTTTACAAATGCACAATTCACAATTTAATAACACAATATTATTTATAACCTACAGTCAATTGATCAAAAAATCCTAATTAACCGTCATCTATCATCATCGTCGCTCAATAATATCCATACTAAATTTTTTTACAACTTATAAAGCCATCAGTAGCCCCATGTCGAATCGCGCAAAGATTTCCACAATAACAAATAGGTATAGGTACATTACATATATTATATTTGCATATATACCTACATATATATTTATGTATCAAGTTTAATAATAACATAAATGCGTACATGCATGAATAAAATCATGCTCCAGGCAAAATTGTTCCTATATACAATATTATAATACATATAAACGCGCGCGGTTATATATAGAGGTGCAGAGGCGACGTTGGCTCGCATGCAAATTATTGCATCTCCCGAGGAGGAGATTGGTGTGGATATGGGCGGGAAGGGCGAGAGAACGAGTGGGATGAAGTAGGAAAGGGGAGGAGAAGACGAAATAGGGTGCGGAGTTATGGTGAAGCAACGGGACGAAGTGTGGAGGACGATATCATTCATCAACTGACGAGAGAAGATCGAGTAGTATGTATAGAGAAGACGAAAGTGAACTGCTATATAAAGGTATTATATATCTTACATACATGTATATATGTTTGTGGATGTATATGATCTCGTACAATATATTTGTTCATTGGTGGAGTATGTGGATGAGTTGGAATATGTATAGAGGGAAGAAAAGAGGGAGAGCTACCGACACTACCTCGTGGTGATGGTGAAAATGTTTGTGGTGGTATAACGGCCACCCACGCCGGGTCGGTGGCGACCCTTAACTCACGTATATATGTGTTATATGGAGATGTATATGTGTATATTCACCTTCCTCCTTGCGTTACACACGCCCACGTAATATCCATATCGTATATATTCAACCCACATATATGTGCAAACGTGTATACAACGGTATATGAGTGTGTTTGTGTGTACATAAATCGTGTGTGATATCAGCCGCACCCTCTTTTCACTGCCAACTTGCGAAGAAATAATTTTTTTCTTCATTTTTTTTTAACAAATATTCAAATAAAATTGAAACTGAAAAAAATTCGTTTGTATATAAATATATGGATATGTGTATGAGGCTCTGCTATGTACAGGTATATTTTCCTGAGAGAATATAATTCTAATTTCGAGCATCGAGTAATAAATATAATGCTAGTATTATTATTGTAAATATTATCTGCTGATTATAATAAATATTCATAATTACATTTGAGATAAATATTTAGTTCGAATGTGTATGATAAATTCAGTTACATTATGAAATTTTTTTTTGTATAATATAATAATATATATAATTATATATGCATGTATTTAAATTATATATAATTAAGCTATATATCAATTCGCAACAGTAGTACTAAAAAAATATTAATTGAATCGTATTAATTAAAGTATATCATCGCATTGTGAAATTAAAAACCAAGTGAATATTTTTGTTCTTCATCCAAATTACGTATACCTATATTTATATATATATATATATATATATAAACTCAATAGCAAACGGGTTATATATATATATATATTTCAAAAGAAATGATCGAATGAAAAAAAATATGAGAAGTATAATTGAAAGAAATACTTAATTTAAACTCAATATAAAAATATAATAACGTCTTTATAAATAAAAATATTATCCGCGGACGGTATACGTACGTGTCGCGTCGAAATAATAAGGAGTCACAAATTGTCAACTGTATATACATACTTAAATGATAATTCATAACCGTCTGGAGAATATTATTTTCATGATATTAGTGACGCGACTGGTTGTAATAAACGCTCACCACATGACACGCTTTTAACGATCATAAGAGTCATCATATCCGCGGATCACTTCTGTGTGGGACGATCAGGACGTTTATCTAATAGCCATTCGTGCAACGTACACGATACTACGTTTATATAAATATATTGTATGTATATACATATTATATATAGATGCATACATACCTAATATGAATGAAAATATATACTGCATGTATGTACAAATATTATAATGGCCGCATCGACGACCGAAGGATTCGTGCACGCGTCATCATACGAACCTTGATAAGGATCATATATGTAACGCTGTTTATAATTCCAATTATGTACAATGTCCAAAAAGGAAAAGCCAGTGGTTATGAGACGTAGGTATGTATATATACATATTTTTGTATGTAGATATAGATAATCAGTGCGATTTGATGCTCAATACAGAGTTCAATTCTTTTTAGTTATTATAAATTTAAGTATATATTTATATGTGCATGTGATATGGGAATATATGCATAGTATATAGATGTTTCTCGTAGGTCAAAAGGTATATATATGTGTACAGATCCTGTCTGATACTGTTTATGATCATTTACATATTTGATCCCTCAATCGAAAATTATAAATAAAAATATGAAGAAAAAAAGTGACATAACTGTGATAAGAAAAATTATTTATTCCATAAATTGTTGAGGTAAAAATAATATTCTTGTTAATTTTAAAATGTTCTACTCAGGAATATTAATAACAAAATAAATAAATATAGAAAGAAAAAAGGTGAAAATTGAATATTTTTAATTTAAAAAAAAATTTTTCATGAAGAGACGTTCGCGTGAATTAAATATATCAATATATTTATACAAGTGTTAAATATTCGTTATAGGAATGTCTTAATCCTTTGAAAATTATATGTTACCCCACACGTTTATTTACTTTATTTCATTCATGAATACATATATATATTGAGTATATATATATAATATTGTGTTCATTGGAAATATATATCTGGATTATAAAGTGACAGAAAATAGGAGTGGTTATTGTCAAATGTCCTATTTAGTTATGCAGATCCAGAAAATGTCCACAAATTTATATGTAATATATACATAAAATAAAAAAGAGATATATATATATTTATAACTATTATGTATATAAATGTATATACACGTTATCAGGACAATGAGCTCAGGCTTCGTGCGGTCGAGGTGAGCTCAAGCATCGATAAATAAATATTAACGCGATGGCTCAGCACTATTTTCCAACTCTCGTCTCATTTTAGTTTGAGAAGTCGACGTACACATATACATAGCACTGATCAGTTTACTCCTATACACATATATTTTTAATACATATATATAAATGTATCTGATAATCTCTACTATTGAATACCATCTTCAATTTGCTACCACATAAGCATATATCTTCTTTCAATAATCACCTTTTTCATATAAATGTATATGTTTATTTATTTTTTTTTTTACGTTCTTCGATGATTATTAGAATTTTATTTAATATATAATATGTTGTATCGTCTCTAGACACATGTGTATTAGGTATTATAAATATGTTCACGCATTTTCATCGTTTTTGTTGAACGCGTTTGCTATGGCTACTCATAACGGTTACGCATTTTTTTGTTACTTCAACTCGTCATTTACATATATTTACACACGTTTCTTTTATATTTCATCAGTTACACACATCGTATATTTCTATACATTCATTTTATTCTATGTTATACACACGCATATTTTTTTTTCTTATTTATTATTTTCTTTATTGTCTAATGTGTGATACATTATAAATAGTAATGTTACACATTTGTTTAATTTTTTTTATGTATATTACCTACTTGAGTGTGAATATAAAATTTATTTTTATACATTAATCTATTAATTATTCATTGAAATAAACATATAAACCCAACCCCTGAACACATATTTTGACACTGTTTATTTATGCATTTTTTTTTTAATTATTATATACATTGATTCGGAATTTTATATACCAATATTTATTGTAAATATATATTAACCCACGCTATTTGGGTGTGGATGTATATATTTATGTGTACATACAAAATAATGAGTTCGTTTAGCTGAAGCAATTCATCTTCATTTTCATGTAAAATTACGTTCAAATAAAATATAGTTGCCGACTTTGAGAAAATTATTTATTGCAGTTTATTTATGCGAAAATTGTGACGCGATTATAACTTATAAATATATACTATAGAAAATATATTTAATGTATCTATGCAACGATTATATAGACACATGACCATATGTGTATTATATCTATATACATGTATATAGTTCTTGTAGAGTCGACGTTGGCGCCGTAAACTCTTCAACTAAAATCTTGAAGAAGCTATAATGTGTAGCTACCTTTTATCCGACCGACGGGAGCCGACGGATTTCTTCTTCTTATTCCTCTTATTATTATTATTTTCTTCTTTAATATAATTCTCCTTCTGGTCTTTGCATTTCGTATTATATTTTTTTATAATTTTTTATTTTGATTATATCTTTTTCAGTGTTCTCGATTTATATTCTCGCGTAAGGCTCGTGCCCTTAGGGATTTTTATAAATATATTAATTTTCATAAATTAGAATATATTTTTTATATACTTTTAATTATTTCTTCATCTTCATTTGTATATTTATATATATTGTTACAGGAAGTATCATTGGAGGGATATAATTTATGAGTGTATTAATAATGTATTTATTGAATGGAGATTAAATTGAAAACTATAAAAATATATTTTTTTCAATTGGAAATTTTATCAAACTTTTTTATTATAAAAATATTTTCATTACTTCATTTAAGTGATTTCAGAAAAAAAAATCCTAATGGTACCCGTATATTTTTACTACTTATGTATATTAGATTTTATGTATATTATATATACATATCCACACTTTCAAAAGTCGCGATGACGAGTTTTTCTTTATCTATTTCTTCCTCTTGCGCGTGACAAACACACAGTTAAAAACACAAATGCGGATGCTCGTTGACTCCCTGCGGTTTGTGGCCGCTGGATATATTCCAGGCTGCTATTTGTTATTCTAATGCACCATTATATATTTATATTCATATTATATACACACACAATATTTATATATATATATTTTTTCATCTTCAAGCGTGGGCGAAACTTTCGATGTGTGAAACACGTTGTAACCCATGCCGACGTATGTCCACTGGAATTTTTTGTTTCCACAACTCCCTGAACTGTATACAAGAATATATAATTTTTTTTCTTCTTTTTCTTTTATACCTTATATATTTTTTCTTCATATTATATTTGCTTTGTGATATTCAGACAGACACACACACACATCCACACATAAATACATATTATATTCACTCGATCACAATCTTCCTTATTTTTTTTTTCTCTCGATTCAATGAGATAAGGATATTCAACTCCTCCTTACAAGCAGATTATCATAGTGATTCCAAGTAAAAATGATAATGTTCCTGTTTCAAAATATTCTGGTGGCAATATAATGTCACACGTTTCAGTGTTATACTCATCGTATATATACTTCTCTCTTTACATACATATACATATATTTTCTCTTATTCTTTCACTCTTGTACTCGCTTGTTGAGTGGTTATATCTGGGTTTATCACAATCTTCCCTTCAGCTTTCATTATCCATGGTATATATTAGGCGATGGTATATAAGAACCAAGTTTTATTAAAGTGTATAGTATGTATACATACGTACATATGTATATACACACGGTCGCCATTATTGTTACGCGATTACGTCGACGAGGACGGCAACTAAGAGGGTGTAGATATAAATATATATACTTATTACATATTTTGTAATATCGTGTGTGTGTTTTAAATATTATAATTTATAATTTATAATTATTTATTCATTTTTCTTATTTTTTTTCTTGTGGATTTATTATTGATAATTGATAGATTATATTTTTTTAGGTTTTTTTGTAATTTTTTATTTTATGTGTGGGTATATATGTAACAAGTATGGCGGATATATAGCGCTTGAGGCGAGGATGTTGATGTAACTCGATCGAGGTTTGCAAAGAGAATTTTAACCCCTCTTGTGCTTGGATACATTTGGAGGATAGTTACGATGCTAAACTGCCGCATGGGGACTCTAATCGAAATGACTTTTTTAATTGAGAGGACTTATTTAGTCGTTAAGCATTGTAGGGGCGCGTCCTGTTCACTCTCTCGCTCATTTTCTTCTCTTCTTTTTTATCTTTTTTCTCCTCTTATTCTTTTAAATATATATATATTAATGAATAAAAAGAAAATGTGTATACAAAAGTGGTTTAAAGTCCCGACGTTCGCCATCTGCTTTTTATACGCATGCGCCTCTTTCGCATTTTCTTGTATTCTATTTTTTTTTTCTCTTTGATCCTCTTTTTTTTTTCTTACTCCTTAGCTTTGTTTCACTCATCTGTTCTTTATATTTTTCTTTATTCTCCTTTCATTTCCCGTTTGTGCGCGTGTAACGACTGGTAACTGAAGAAATTATCCATGATTACGAAAATTTTTCGCTACGTTTTGTGGATGAAGAAATTGCCTTGATGGTTTTGTATATTTAGAAGGGGAAAAACTCGGGAATCCGATAATCGCTTGAGCAAAATTGCTCGTGAACGATCGCTTGAGAAAATAAATGACAGCTTCGAAAAAAAAAAAAAAATTTTTTTTCATAAAAAGTTATATGTTTTATTATAAGCTTAAACAGCAAAAAGTATTTAATATATATACGCGTGTATGTATCGCGTTACCGGGTTTTGTATTTGTGAATTTGTACACGTGTATGTATACGTTAAAATATGTATATATATATGTATAGTTGATCGAAATAAAATTCGTAATGATTTCGTAGAATTGCCCGGGGGTGTGAGACGAAAGTTAAACGGGAAACACAAGGCGGATCATCGTATCATTAACCGAATATAAGTTTCTCAACGCTGTTCTTGCTCCTGCTGCTGTTTCTTTTGCGCAGATGGAACAAAAAGAGGCGTGGAACACATATATAATGAGTAAAGATGAAGAGATGTAATATAGCGACGTAATTCATGATGGAAATAATTTTTATTCAAGCTCATGAGTATTTGTAATTTTACGGTTGAGGAATAAATTTTAGTAGCAGATATGTATTACTATTTTTATTTATATTAATTTGAATAATATTTTTATATGTTGAGAATTTTTGATTGATATATATGTATATATATAAACTTTATACAGAGAAAATTAATTTGAAGAATTGAATATTTTTCATCACAAATTAAAGTAATGCTCAAATATTTCCTAAATAAATAATTTAACTTAATTTATATTTATAATTATATCCTAAAATATATATTTTTCATTCAATTGTCCATAAGATTGTGAATAAAAATAACAATTTTTCATATATATAGCTTAATGAAATAATTATTCAAAATAATACTTAATAATTCAACAAAATCAATTTACATATTTATTCCGACAGTACAAACAAATTAAAACAAATTAAAATTTGACAACAGCAATAAGTCATAAAATAAAAAATTCACAAATAAATTATTTCAATTGTATAAAACCACATACTATTAATCAAAAAAAAAAACATGAAAATTCCTCAGTTATTCTTACCTCTCTGAACAATTTACAAATACATTATGTCTAGATTAAACTACACCAAAGCTTTCATACACAGAGAAATACAAAAGAATAATTTATACTTTTCTTACAATAAATACACCCTTATATACCAAGGAATTTCTTTCGCTACATATATATCAACAATCTCCACACATATATACACAATAATATGTCGCGAGGGCGCGTATGGTCCAGTAAGAAAAATACATATAAACATTTCCACCCTTATATATAAACATACACTTCTCTTCAAGCTCATTTATATACCTATACACTCGGTCGATAAAACAATTGCCAGGGGGGATAATCGGCATTATTTACGCTGGATTCACTCGAAGATATACACAGATTTACTTGTACATATATACATATATACACAAATATATAGATACATATTGCTATACTAACTATACAAACCAACAATTCTCTTTATCTTTCTCTCTTCAACAGTTTGCGTATATACTTACGCTTAAGGGTATGTATATATACGTGTGCGCAAACCACCCCCACACAATCTCTCTATGTATATAATATATAAATATCGGACAATGGTTAACCAAGTTGAGGGTGGTTTTAGAGCAAACAATACAGCGAGTGTGATAGAGATGCGATGAGCGCAAAGGGAATTTGTGCTACCGGTCTGTGGATATTTGTGTATGTGTACGTTATTTATATGTATTAGTTTCAAGGGTATATGTGTATATGTATTGTTTAGATGTAGTAGATTTGCTGGCAGTTATAAGCTCAGGGTGATCTTGTGCACGGCGCGCGTGGCCTTCACTGCAGGCTTACGGCTCATCCTATCCAAACCCGCCCCGTCGCTAAAGTGGCCCCAATTAGATACGTCACGGGATTTCGATGTCAAAGCGGGAGTCGAATCTCCCCCGAGGGGATAAATATATAGTCTGTAGGTGTATATATATTTATATAATACATTTATGTACGTTTATATTATATATTTCTTGAGGAAATAAAAATAATAAAGTTATTTTTTTTTTTATTTTTTATATGTAATGGACGTGCTTATTTGTTTTGGTATTAATTATATGTTTGAGTTGATGAGTGATAGGTAATAATGTAGAGTAAATTATTAATGTGATGAAAAATTAATTAATGATTTTTATTTGGAATTTTTAATTGTTATTTTTTGTTTTCTATTGGTGTGTTTTTGATTTTTTTTTTAGTGCTTTGTGAGATAATATGTGTTGTTTATTTTTGGATTTGTAATAGTGAAAAAATTGTGCCGGATATGACGTGAGAGTAATTCACATTATTTTTGATATTTCGTGACGTATGTGTACATATTCGTGACTTTTATATACGGCCGACGCAACTGTCGGACAGTTGATGCAATTACAGCGCGCATAATTTATATAAAGGGATGTATTTACTGGTACTTATTTATGTATACAAAAATATGTATGTATGTGTATATGTGCATGAGACAAAATGTCGTCGGGCTTGACAAAATGAAGAAAAAAGAGGCCGATCGAACAAGAAAACACAAGCGATTCGTGTGTATGATGTATAACGTTCAGTCAAAGTTATACTTTATATTACTACACTGATGGTATACTCCCTTGTTCCGTTTTATTTCTTTTGTTCATGTTAAACAATTACGTATGTATATATGTATCCACAAAAACATGTATCAATGTAGTTTACCGACATTTTGTATTCCCTAGAAACGTTTAAATGACGCTATGGCGCACAATTCCTCAACCGCAATAATGAATGAAGAAAAAATGAAAAAAAAACGGAGAGAAAAAAATTGAATAAACTGAATAAAAAATTGTCGGCCATTGCTGCCAAACGGTCGTATCGTTAGTTGCATATATGAGTATTCAGACCGCACATTCATGATTATTATGTCGAAGAATTAAGCGTGAATATATAATCTACATGGTAAACAAGTTAGAACACGATGAAATAAATGGAATATCTTAAATGACTTTTATATACACTCATATATTTAAATACGTTTTGTGATAAAATATTCCATCACCATATTTCGCTGTTCTCAGAAAAAAAAAAGACATAAAAAATAAATAACTAATACATATACCTATACAAAATTAAAAAAATAATAATAACGATAATACAAATGAATAAATACCTGAACTAAAATCAAATATAAAATTTTAACATTTAAATCCAAAAAAGGTGAGACAAAATAAATGACAAAGCGGATATGATCCCAGCGGGATATTTACACCCTATACACACCGGAAAAAGTAGTGTCTCTTCAACGTCGGGGGTCTAATAAATTTTGCTCGGCGTCGAGTCGAAGCGCGTCTGTTCGCGCGCGAAAATTGAGAAGGCGGATCCTACACACACACAAATATTTTTGTATCCATCTATGTACACAAGCACATGCCCACGTATCTAAAACAAGTCACACATCGCACCCTCACAAGACAGAGAGACGCCATAAGAAAAGAATGTGCCACTGATCGTTTAGGTATATGTATATAATAAGTATTTATTTAATACCGACAAATAATTTCTTTTTTTTCTTCCGCTCTCATCTTGATCGCTGTATAAATATTCTGCACCTTTTATATTGTACATAAAATAAATATACTGTATCTTTATCGTAACTACACTCAAGTAAGACATAAACATATACTATACACATTCCAACACACCCTCATTTTATACCCTCTCTTATATATAACCCTGTCACTCTCTCTGTATCTCAACTCTACTCTCGGGAACCCTATTACCCCGGAGATTATGGTAAAGTGACTAGCTGGCAGGGGATTGTGCGGCAATTAGGAATTGGGGGATGTTGAATTGAGGGTGGAAGTGTGAGTTTATATGTATAATACATATACATACTCTAAATACACATGAGTAGGGTGACACAATGTGTTTTATATTGTATATGTGCAAACTGACGCAAGTTTTCACGATGAAAAAAAAAAAGTGCCAGCCGCTTCAAAAGTATATAGTCTGTTATGCTCTATGTAAATACAACATGTCTTACGAATATATGTATTAAATGTATATTTGTATAGGTAACTATTTTATATATGACAGGATGAAACTTGTTGGGTGTAGAGACGCGTCAGTCAGTCAGTCAGTCACTCAGTCAGCCCGTTCGCTTGTGGGGGTGAATGTGTAATGAGGTGAATGCGCGATATCCCTTTTCACATTTCATCCCTCTATGTATACATGTATATATGTATAAATCCAACGTGCTCTCAGTCGTTGAATATCTCGCCCCCTTTCTCTTGTCGTCTAGTCATCCAAATAAAACCCCCACGTATTATTTATACACATACATATTTATTTAACTTATTTAGACAAACTTACGGTGACGTCCAATGGACAAATATAACTACAAAACCCCTATTATAAATTATTTTTCAATGCACATAGATAATATATACGGTATATGTGTACAATCGTGATATCTATTTGTAATTCGTCATGTTGAATTTGTATTAAACTTTTTATAACCATTTAATATCTGCATAATTTTAATATCTGATTTTACACACCACGAAATATTATTTTAAGCCGATTTACTCATTTTTCTTTCTCATATACGAGTATATATATGACAATATGTGTATTTATATATATTATGTAGATAGCGACCTTGTTAGAAATATTTAAAGTGGGTGTGTGTGCCCCAGTATTGTACGCAGGGAATTTGTTTATGTGAGTTGGAAGAATATTTAAAGAAGAAATGCGGTGCTTTATGGGATATATATATGAAGAATGAAGAGATAACTAGAGGGGGAAAAGCGAGTAAAAGAAATAAAAAGACGTGTATCATCGGTAATCGCTCGACCGCATCTCTTATTATATTGTTCTCGGTCACACAAAAATATATGCAGAGCAAACGCGCCAGTTCAGGGGTTTGTCGACGAATTGGTCGATTTTATGTCCACTCTTGGTATGTATATATGGTTTTAGTTCGACGAAACGCTTAATCCGCCGCATATATACACATATGTATATGTCGTGTTGTGGGATGTGTGTAAAAGCCTGAAGATCGAAGAGGTGTCGGCCGACAAATCGTCCAGTCACATCTGCCAGCTGTATCTTTGCTGATCCCTTTTTTTTTCTTTCTCTTTTTTTTTTCTTCAAGCTCTCATCTTTTCTTTCTTCGCTGACTTTTGTCTCACCATCGCTGGGTTTATTTCAGTCAACTTTTCACTATGTGCAGGTGTGTTATACATATAGTGTGTCTCATTGGGGAATGTAGTAATGTGTGCTATCCTATCGTCGATCTGTTGAAACGTGAGGGCATCTTGAATATATTTGTCTCTCCGTTTGCTGCTTGTGTATATTTTATATACACATGCATATATTATTTATATTCATCGTCTTTGACTGATTGACGAGGGACATTTCACATGTATATATAATGTAATATATTGTATCAATTAAATAATGGTATAGATAAATTCATTAATTATAAATCGTGTATTTCAATAATAAATACATTTGAAATAGAAAAAATATTTTGTGAAACTGTATTGAATAATTATAAATAAATAAAAATATTGATTATATTTATACATATATAAATCTGCTGAATGTGTATTACATGCAAAATCAGGTATATATGTTTATCATAAAATAATATATCGTTTGCGATTGTGTAGCCTGACGGGCAATTACAAGTAAATGGCGTCAATTAATTTTCAAGCGAGACAATCGATTAAAGATTGTTGTGGTACTCGATCTCGGTTGACTTACGCGCGCGTGAACGTGACCATAATTTTATATACCTATATATAATACTTCTATACAATATAATATATACATATATGTATATATATTCTCAAGAATAAGTATATATACGGATGGAATTTTTATCAACTATCGCAACCGTAATTCAAACGACTTCATTAACGGACTCGCGAGTGTTCTCGCATATATAGATGACATTACGAAATCATGAATGTCTGAGCTTTAATTTTAAACCCTCAATCTCTACTTCCGCTATACAAACCACCACTAATATCTACTTATTTATCTAGATATACATAGGTAATATTAATATGCATACATGTATTTATTATTATTCTCTCATTTTCTTTTTTTCTTTATAAAAAATTTTGCACTGCCTGATTTGTTATATGTACTCGCCGCCATCTCGCAACGTGGAGATTTTATGTTACTTGTTCGCTCGTTCATGCGACTCCGTGCTATGAAAGAAAAGAAATGCAAGCCTACTTGAGCGCACGAGCGATCGTGTCGCAATTATAAACTCGACATGCCGTTGCGATTGCGAGCTATTGATTAACGCGAGATCAACTTGATTCCCCCCGCCATTTATATAGACATATATGTGTATGCATATATACATGTATGAGCATGTGCATGTGTAGTGAAAAAGAATAAATATACTGTTGGTCAGCGAATATAAATTCTTCTGTTGGTCGTAAAGGCTCGATTTGTTTTCGTCGCCTCGATGCCAATTAAAAATTCGTATCGTATGTATGTATACATACATTTGTATGTGCATGTGTAAAGTACGCGTATATATGTATATACATTGGTGAATGAAAAAAAAAAAATATAACGTTGCATGACGTTCAATATGATATATGTATTTAGATCGTGCGATCAGTGTTTCAAATCGCTCAGTCGCATATGCAAGTCTTTAAGATTATAACAACTAACTGCAAACCTTCGTGTACATTTGAATCGTCATAATATCACAATTGATTATGATATATTTAATATTCAGATACTGTATTGTACTGCCATCTGTTGGCGATTTATTAAACTAAAGTTTTTAAATTTATATTATACTTGTAAAAGCTAAATTACCTCCAACCAATGACATAAATCAAATATCATTTGATGTTTTCTCAACAAAATTGTATTTAATATTTCTCAAAAAAATTTATTTACATCATTTATATTATTTATTGTTATCATTCATTTATATTATTTAAATTAAGTATATTATTATTCGTAATTTTTACTGTTGATTTAATCAAATTGATTAATTTAATTGTAACAAAAAAAAAATGAAGACATAATTTGATCAAGCGAAATTATTAAATTTATCGTGTATTATAATTATTAATTATTATTTATTAATTATAATTATTAATTTATTATTTATTAATTATAATTATTAATTATTATTATCGTGTATTATAATTATTAAATTATATTAAAATGATATTGATAATTTTATTTTTATAAATAAATTTATACACTCAATAAAACTGCATTAAATATTTCTCAAAAAATTTATTTAAATCATCTATATTATTTATATTTTATTTATTCATTTAAATTATTCAAATCAACTATATATTATTCTTTATAATTTCTACTGTTGAATTAATTATATCAAAATAATTTTAATAATTTCATTTTTATAAACACATATAATCCTCATCAATATATCCTTTACTTATAAAATTTAATTTAATTTATTACATTCATATTTACTATATGTATTTATTATATTATGTAGGATTTTAATATATTGCGCGCGGTCAACGTGCACACAATGTCAAATGATAATTTTGATAAATAACTAAACGTTGGACGTTAACAAAGAATGTTTGGTTTAGCAATGGGTAGGCGTATAAATGTTTGTTATTTTGATGAGGTATAATGGGATGGTTCTTTGGGTGTTGATGCATAGCGCATAGCGGGGTGTCTTATTCGGTTGAAGAACTTCACATTCGTACATTTCTCCCGTCTGTTTTCTCTAAACTTATTATAACTAACACATACATACATATGTTTGAAACTTTGAACACACTTTATATACATATATTTCACCTATACGATTTTCAAATAGGCTTCTTATTCAGAGACCCCCGTAGACAACGTCCGCTAGACGTCCATCATGCGTCACAGTTATGTATTTAGATATATCTCATTGACCATGGCCTTCCTATATATATATTCATACTCCATCACAAATATATACAGTTCCCCATTTTATTTATTTTTTTTTCCTCTCTATATATTCATATATGAATGATATACACCTTCACTTTGTGTGTATATATTAATCTCAATTTTTTTTTTAAACACAAATATAAAAACACTTATCATTCATTCCCCTATATATTTCAACATTAATTTTCCGAATGATGATATGCATGGTCAGACATCAATGTCTGCGTATCAGCATGATGCCCATCATCGTCATTCCATTTACGTATATATACACACACACAGAGATATGTATATAAATATGTGTATATAAATTTTTCGATTGGTTTTATTAAATATTTATTTATTTTATTTCTCTGACGCGACGAATTTTTTTCTATCTGTCTTGTTTTCTTTTTAATAATTGCTGCTATATTTCAACGCGTTTGCTCGATTGCCACTCGTTAATATCACATGGGGTATCCTGGGGTCAGTAGTCGATTGTTGTTGTTATTATTATTGTTAATATTGAATATATATGTGTGATATTATGTATAATAACTGGCGTGAAGATATATACTGTCAGTTTTTTTTTTGAAGAATATTTATTTCTTATGTGTTATTGTGTATATTATTCATGTTTGAATAATAATCGAGTGGCACATTTTTTTTTTTTAATTCATATCGTCAGCACGACGTGAAACGGCAGCATGTATATGTGTATATATGCGTATCACATGTTTTAAATTTATTATTAAGAAAGAGAAAATATGTATGAGGAGTTGGAGAGAATGAAAGAGAAATAAAATTGATATATGAGTATTGAATTTATAGAAATATAAATGTTTGATTAATTGTGAATAATCAAATATTTGTATAAAGTATGGTTAAATTAAATAAAGTAATACACTATCATTTTTAATGGTATATAAAAGAATTATGGGTGTGTAGATGTTAGGTGTGTGTAGGTAGATGTATGTTAATCTATTGTATTTATCTAAAATGTACTTTGGTAATTAAGTGAGAGGATTGAGAGATTTTTTTATATTGCTATTGAATTTTTTTTTTTTTTTTTAGTTGTAATAATCTCCATTTGTTTCTCTCAAAGGGGGTTTAACCATGAAATTAACAAAACCATCAACGTCATCAAGCTCCTTTGAGTAAAATTTAGCAACAATTGTTGCTCTACCTGTTAATTTTGGTGTCATTGAAAAATTACATGTTGCTAAAGCGCCTGGTTGGACGTTTTCTTTTAATTTTATTTTTAATTGATCAACCAATCCCGGTCCTTCAATGAGAAATTGGCCCTTTTTAAGAGGGATCGGAAGTGGATTTATAAAACTTGCTGTCGCCTGCAATAATTCATCCACTATCGCTTCACTTTTCCTCTAGAAATAAAAAAAAAATTTTAATACAAAATAATAATACACATAAATTATTTTATTTTATTTTATTTTATTGCAGATTATTTTTATCTTTTTTTAGTCGTTTCAATTTTGTAATTACCTCAATATTTATGTCGGGTTTCTTTACACGAAAGTCATCCTGTGCAAAGTACTCGAAGTTCGTTTCTTTCACCGATGCAAGACACGCAATATTGAATGCACACTGATCCAACAATCTTGAACCATAATCCTCCCATGATAGATCCAATCGAATTTCATCAAGTGCACCTGGTTTGACTAATCGATCAGCTTCTAAACGTTTTATTGGATCACCAACACGTCCTGTATAAATAACCACTTCCACTCGCAATATAACTGATATACGATATGAAAATTCGCTGCTTCGATTTTTCGTCAATAATACAACACTGTGAAATAAAAATAAATTTGTTTGATTAATTTTATTACCAAATAATATATTCTTACACGAATCAATACACAATTAATAGTGTTTGTAAATTAAATAAATGAATAAATAAATACCTGAAAGGTTGACCAATTACAATATCGTCACGTAATTCAAAATTAAACATAACATCGTTGAATTCCTCATTTAAATAATAACGACTGAATAACGATTCACTTTGACGTAATGCCTTGAGCATAGCTTCACGCTCTTCATTGGATGCTAATTATAACAAATATATATTTAGATTTATTAATTAGTTTCAGTTAAGAATTCTTAATATTTAATTGAATTATTTACATTCAGGATATTTATACGTGGTCGTAATGTCTTCACGTGTCCATGATCCCACTGCTTTCGTACTGATCTGTTTTCCAATTCTGATGGTAGAAAATATTTAATGACACAATATTTATTAATAAAAAAATTTTGTGAAAGTTTTAAAATTAATATTGTTTGTAAAATTTACCCATATTTATCTTTTATAATTAATTTCAATGGTTGAGTTGGACCATTATATCTCCAATATACTTTATCAGCATTTACTTCAGCAAATAAAAATCCACCGTCGTACGGTCGTAAAACTTCGCCTCTTTTTACTGCGGCAACTGATGCTGGACCACAACGATAACTATCCTCACTCAATTCTTGTGGCGTTGCGTCAATGGCTTGCCACCCACCGTATTCTGGACCGAGATCAATTCTCTTCATCCACACCTCATTCCATACATGAAAATTCCTGATAAATTTAATATATCATTCAATTAAAAATAAAAATAATCATTCAAAATATTTTCTTAAACATTTAAAGTACAGAAAAATAATTAAAAAAAAAGATAGACTTTAAGAATTAATTATCCGTTGTTGAAATAAATATTTACTTCAATATAATTAAACTTTTCAATGAAAATAATTTTTTTTTAATATTAATTTTAATAATTAATACCATACAAATTAATTATTACCATACGGAATCGCTGTTGAGTTCCTCCATTATTTTTCCCTCGGCGTCAACAAAATAATCAACTGTTAAACTATTTTGTGTGTCATGTGCGCTTGCATAATTAGTCACTACTCGACATGGCAGGCCCAAAGTTCTACAAACAGTTGCTAATACACCAGCAAACACCCAACACTGTCCATACTTCACTGGTTTCTTTGATTTCCAATATTGTTGAAGTATTTTTAACGATCCAATCCACTTTGTCGGCGCTGTACCGCCGCTAAAATCATCAGACCAATTGCCCATCACTGCACCATTATCATCAGATGAATTTACAATCGCTGAAAGTACACGTGATACAACAACAGGATCACTACGTGATCTACCACGAACTTTTCCAACTTCAATCATTAAATAAAGTGCACAATCTAATATATCACGTTCGAATTGCGAATATTTCCAAACAGTTGGTCTCATTACTTTATAATTTCCTCGCCAAATTAATCCAGTGTCAGCCATTATGTACTCCTGACGCTCTTCCTCGTTTTCCAAAAATACAACGTCATCTTAAAAATATAAACACAAAAATTATTTATACATGTAAACAAAATTTTTGTATTAAATAGGATTCATTTATTTTTATAATTTTCAAGGTAATAATAATTTTTTCACCTGGACACCATGGATTGAAAATAATATAAAACGGTTCGTTGAGACTGAAACTAATGGCGCCCTCAGAATTTTGTCTTTTAGCGTCGATATCTATTTTCCATTTTCCTATTAACGTGTCAGCAGATGGAATTATCTATTGATTAAATAATTTCTAATTAATACTCAAATGAATAAAGTATGTAGATGAATAATTATATCTGAGAATCAATTTAATATTTATTAATTTACCTTGATTTTAATTGAATTTATTTCAATCGAATCGACGGTGACTTGCCATGAATCTTTCAGCTCATCGTCATGTGGATTATTGAGTAATGGCACAACAATAAATGTCCCATGACTGTATTGTGGTTTTTGTATACCGTCCAAAGTGAAGACAAGCGATATTCCATCGATGGTAGAATCATAATTACGATTTAAATGTAATCGTAAAAAAAATTCCTGTCCACGTCTTACAACTAATCGTGCGTCGGTGCCCTCTCGACACATTATTTCATATCTTGATGTATTATGAGCTTCTCCATTTTCCTTTATTAACGGATCTACTTTGATAATTGTCAACATTGGAGAATCCAAATCGCCCCCTGTAACGTATGCGTTTATGTGCGTGTGTCAATGGAAACAAAAAATATTTTTACTTGAATATAATTAACGAAATTGCGTGCATGTTATTCAGACAAATATTTTTAAGGATGCAGGAGGTAAAATAACGGAAGGAAAAAAAGAGAGTCTTAAATGCAAATGAATAAGTGAAACTTGATGTTTTGGAGAAGTAAAAAAAAAATTAAAACGAGAAAAAAATTTATATTTCTTTTTTTCTTTTTCAACTTTCATATTCTCTCATTCGCTATGGCGTACTCACAATGAAATCTAAATGGAAATGGTCGGAAGCGCCGGTCGTTGAAGGCGCGGTAGCGATCATAAAATCTGTAAAACATCCTCGTAATCTTCGCAAACCCCTGATTAGTCTTCTATACCAAAAAAAAATAAATAAATAAAATAAAAAAACGAATCCTATACGTGAAGAATCAAAGAAAACACACGCTTCATAATATGAATGTAAACTTATAAACAAAAAATTTTATATACTTCTATTAATTAATAAACATACATATAAGATTAATTTTTTTATTTATTAACGTTTCCCCGCGGAAAACAAACGTTTCTTTGACACGTAAATGCACAAAAATTAACGACGACAATATCAGAATGTTTATTGTAAATGTGTTCACGTTCTGTCGCGTGGGTTTTTCTATGCGCGTGTGGGCGTTAAAAATGTAACGAACAAATACATATACATATACGAAAGGATATAATAACGTAAAGGAGAATAAAAACAAATAAATTGAAAATGAAATAACGATCGCGCACACGAGCAGTCGAGCGAACGCTGATCAACAATCGAATGAGATTTAAAATAGATATCTAATGTATACATATGTGTAATACAATACAAAGAGTCGCACGCATTTATTTGCGCACATAGTGCGGCGAATGTATTAGAAAACCTGGTGGGATGCACCTGCAAAATGTACAGATAAAAAAAATTTAATAAAAAAAATAAATAAACATATGAATAAAAAGGAAAAATTGTTCTTGTGGGTTGAAAGGAGCATATAAGCTCAAGGTCTTGCTTCCACGTGCAATTCCTTCCACACCATAATTGGCAGGAACACACGCACACACATGTAACATCATATGTTATGTGAATTAGTTAAAGTGTCGCGCGGATTATTTGAAAAAAAAAAATAAATAAATATATTATTATATAGAGATGAATAAAAAAAAATCTATCACCCACTTGCGGTTGTGTACAATAAATTTCATTGGGATAAGGTGCAGTCTGATCGTGGTTGATATGGAATTAAATCTTGATAGTGAAGAATTTTATATAGAGGACAATGTTGTCATTTGCCATTAATGGAAAACGTCTTTTACATGCACTTAACAATCGATTTTATTATGTATTTATTTTTTTTTTATTAAGTATTATTGTGTCGGACATTATTTAATCAAAGCTATTTACCATGGGAAAATTCTGAGTTATATTTATAAATGTATCAGACATTCATTGAAACGATAAATATGGTAAGTTTTGTAAATGTCTGACCATCTCGGCTATTTCTACTTACTGCTACTACCTACCCACTTGTCACTATAAAATATTAATGGCATCTATAAACACACTACTAAATCATTTGATTTGTGCAATGTAACGTTCATTGAATATGGATAATTTCAACTGACAATTATTTTCTCTGTCATAATATTTATAATAAGCAATATGTATAATTTTTTTTTGCTTGTAGCAACGTATGATTATTTTAAATATATTTATTACAATGAATTTTATTATGTTATTGGGATTTTTTTAACTTAATTTGGAAATACTTACGAGTATTATTAACGAACAGAAACACTTTGTGAAATTGTTATGTGTCAAAATTGATAGGTGGTAAAAATATAACTCAAAATGCAGCCAAGAAAATATATTTCAGCTGAATATATATTTACATTATGCATATGTATTTGCATTCAGACATATTTAGTTGATGAACAGTCTTGATGAAGGTCAATTTGACCAGTGATTTCATCGTAAAAAATTATTATAAAAAAATAAATTATTATTACATATGCAAATTAATTTGAATTAAAATAATCATAGCAAACTACTTCGAAAAAAAAATCAGGAGTAACAAATAAGTAGCATTTATTTCAAATTTTTTTTTGATTATTTATAATAAATATAATAATAAAATTATTTATTTTTTATATTTAATTAAATATTTATTATAAATAATTAATAATATGTTTGAAATAAATATTCAATTTGATCTAATAAATTTATTAACTTTAATTTTTTTTTAGTGTAATTTTATTGAATCAGATTAAATTTTCTTTATTATATTTTATTTTATATTTTGCGTTGGGAGATTTTCTGTGAAAATAATATTTAAATAAGAGATTACAGCAATATTAAACTGCATAGCAGTCATCGTACTCTATGCAGCAACATTTGCTACTGTGCAATGATGTCATCCTTACCGAATAGTCGTTAACATGTAGAGAGATAATTGCGTCATTTACCTTTCATTCATATACATTTATCTCAAGTGTTTTTAATATATTATAAACAGTTTAAAATTTCCTTCGCATTTTTTTATTTTATTTGGTCTAGGACAATCGGAATATATTGCTTTTTGTTCTATAATTAAATATCACTCATGAATATATTTAGTTTCTAATATTAATAAAAGTTTATTTAACCACAAACACATATGGGAAATATTAATAGATTGAAAAGTGATAAAATTATATATTTCAATCGTGTTTCTTTATTACACGTTATTTAATGAAATAAAAGCACTTGGAGTTTCGCCACAAGTATCGCAATGTTTATTTATCTTCACATGGATAATATTAGCATTAAATCATGTGGAAAAATAATCAGTTAAACAAACAAAAGTATATTGTATATTTATGTTATCAAATTAATTTCAATGATTAATTTATTTGATTGTTTTATTGCGAGACAAATAAACAGAGTATGAATATTAAATTGAGAAAATTATTTTACGTATTTATATATAATTGTAAAATTTATGGAAAATTCATCTCAAGTAAAGTCTTTGATGTATATTTATATAGTCAATAAACTATTGGTTGTGTAAGTAATGCTGTACCAGTTAATCTATTCTTGGCTGGTTGTCAAGGTAACACCGTGTGTTTTTATGGACTATTTGAAACACGTGTTGAATTTTTTTCTCACGTAAAGAATTTTTCATTTTTGTATTTTATTTTTTTAATTTCGAATAAGAATTAATTTTTTTTTTTCATTTCGTTTCGTTTGATTTAGTTATTTATTGGTATATAGAATTAGCCTTTCACCAAATTGTCTTTACACTATTTTCTATGTGTAAGAACGCCCTTCACTGTGTGACGACACTGATAATGATGTAATTATTGATGCGATTACAGCAACCGGAAATACATTATGGAATACATGCGTATTGTTATTTATTAATGGAATAATTTTTTATTATGTTGTATATAATTTATTTGCTCGTTGTATTAATGGAAATGTGAAGAGAAATAATTTTATAGTTAAAATTTCTTCATTGAATGAATAAAAAATATTTGCGTAGGAAGAATAGTTACGTGCAACACTTTAGTCATGGGATTATTAACCTGTTTTAATGATAAGGTCAAGTGCATTGAGAGAAAGGAAATTCGTAATGTTCATTTAAAGCATTGAATATTATTTCGGGTTTGTGTAATAAATATTTTAGTATCATGATAAATGAATAGAAATAAGTTTATAAGAATAAATGTATAAAAAAAAATATACAAACCATTTTCATATGAAAACGGTGGTTTTGTTGGATATCCTGGCAATGAATAAATTTCTTTTGATGGAGTTTCATTAATATTTAAACGGAAAAATTTCCTACACTTAAAATAACTCAAGCAATTTCCCATTTTTATATAATTTAAATTATTAAAATAAAAATCAGTAAATTAAATAAATATCAATATTCACTTTTGTCTTCTTTGTTTTCTTTTTAACTTTTTTTCTTCACTTGTTAAGAATAAAATTAAATATCTAGGTCACAGCACAATGTCATATCTCTTGATTTCATCTGTCTAAGTCGCAATGATCACTCGATGAATTAATTTCTGAATGACAGAAATCTCACGTGTCTATCTTGTTATGCTAATGAGTTTAAAGTGCATACAAACGGATATTATAAAGACGAGACGAACGTCATGTACTCACACTGGTGCGTGATCGACTGTCGTTGATATTTAACTTGAAAGAATAATTCACTGCTCCCAAGACGATTATTCTACACCGACTGTTTCTCCTTCCTACTTTGTATACAATTTGGTAGTTGATATCATGGATTGAATTGAATCAGCAATTATTTTTATATCATTTTGTTGTGTGTGATAAATTTCATTATTTTATAGGATGTATGTATCGTGTTTAATCATCGTAGTGTCATCTGACTCATCTAATTAATATGTGTATATTATGTATTAGGGTGGTCGTTAAAATTGAATTTTCCGAGAGAAGTAGAAAAATCTGTTCGAAATGTCGAGAAAAAAATACATCGATATAACTTGAAGATTAAATTCAATAAATTTTACTTCTAGTTAATTGACGTTTTTTTTTTTTAGATCAATCATACATGACACAAAGTGACATTCTAAATTTAAATAATTGCATTTTTATGCTAAAGTATTATATTATCGGTCAAATTGTATTTTTTTTTGTGTTCATGAATATTTTATTGATGAAAATTATTGTTAATAAATTATACAATTTATTAATTGATTCAAATTCGAAATTTTCATAGAATAAAAATTAATGAAAAAATATTAAAAAATATTTTCCATCATTTTTCTGAAAATAAAAAATTCATCAATGCATTTATATAGTTTTAATTATTTTTAAAATAGAATAAAATAAAAATATATATTTTATTCTAAATATGTATTTTGTTTTTAGTCAATAGTAATTTAAATTCTAACTTCAGTTTAATTTATTCTAAAAAAAAAAAAATTTATTAGTTTTAAATAATTGATTTTTGTTATTATTACTGTGACATGATGGGAATATTAAACGGTGTTACGTCGTCTATCTTGTTTGATTGCATTTCATCAGCTCTATTGTCTTCTACGACAATCACAGAATGCAACATATCTTCAAGTTGTATAAATAAATATCGATAGACAAATTTACCAGAGTCATCCTGAAAAAAATGAAAAGAATAAATTTATAAAAGAAATTTTAAATTATATCCATATAAAGTAATATTATATTATATTATATTATAATTTACCTCGCGAACTTCCAAGTGTACAGTGCCACGTTTTCGAATGCCTTGAATATAAAATTGCATTCTCATATGCATTCTACCATTTTGCTCATAAACAGCATGACTAACGTGTCGTCGTCTGCCACGACGACTTTCTTCACCAAAAGCCTTAATAGGTTCACCCAATGCATCAACAACCTTCGGATCTTTCATACATCTATCAAGTGCTTTACCATAAACGCTATTTGGACTTTTATCCGAGAACAATTCTCTGAATATTGCATAAAACATTAATGCAGTTACACCCACACCAGCTATTATAACACTCACGTACCATGCAGACTTTGTATTTTCCTTAACTGTTTATAAAGGGATAAAAATGTGTAATCAATATGATGTATGTTTAAAATATATAGATGAAAAAATTTTTACTTTTTTCAAGTTTAACATCTCAAAAAAATTTACCTACTTCTGCAAAGGATGTTTGCAATTGATTACCATGTTCATTACCGTCAACTTTCGAAATTTCTGACGATTTTTGACTTGCGTAACGTTTTATTAAAGAATTTGTGTTGTAATAATATGGTGATAATGATGATAAAGGAACTCCTGGTATAATTTTTGTCCTCCGGCGTAGAACATAATTTAACGCTCGAATCGATGTCATTATCTGAAATAAAAAGTAAAATATATGTGATAACATGTCGTTTATAATATTTTTTGATAAATTACAAAAGAATTCTTACCGTTTTATTTATTTTATTTGTTTTATTCAGTAGTTAAATACATTGAAAGAGTTTTCTAACCTCACTTATTTGTGACGTCACAATTGTTGAATTAATCCGCCATTATATTTATGAATAAAATTAATAAAAATATTAATGAAACTATTTTTTATTTTGTTTTTTTCAAAATACTAATAAAGAAATTGATAATGCAATTTTTTTATAATTAATAAAATAGCACGTATATTTATAAACATTTACGGAACCATATAT
>JAQQBR010000003.1:6074481-6108641 GCA_030347285.1 Microctonus hyperodae | reverse complement strand
GCACGTAAGAGTGGGAGTCTGCGCAGCTGACGCGTGCTACTATACCAATACGGATAGCGCATATTCATGCAGTCGGTATTTTTACAGCATGAAAATATTCAATTGACGAACCGTTGCGGGTTAATTAACGCAACTGTTATCCAACGTCCAACTAAATGGAGTGTAGAATGTAACGAGTAAAATCACTGCTGGAAATTATACGTACTAAAAAAATGGAGTTTAGAGTAAACATATCAAATTTATTAATTCAAATTATAAGTACAAATTTTTAAAAATTTAAAAATATTTATTACTGGTTTTATTAAAAAATTGTCGTTCCATTTATGTCATTCATTTTATTATCAACCAATTGAATTCTGTATTGAATTTTGTACATGCAATAATACTTGAAATTACGCCAGAGTAAACTGTTATGCCTGCAATTAAAGCTAAGTTACATCTGCCAGAGTGTTAGCATGACCGAGTTAGGTGCGTGGTTTGAGAGATAGTGAAAGTAGTTGCGGCATCTTTTCGTGGGCGGGGACGCAGGTCAGTTACGTCGGATTGACACCAACTAATCGTTCGGTATAAGGTCATGCTTATTTTTTTTTTTTTTTTTTTTCATTGGAACATGAAATAATGTTTGTGACTTGGGGACTGAAGATTTCAGTAACCGGATACACAAATATATTTTTAGTCAATCAAAGAGAAAACGTGAAAGAGAAATCCGGATAGATCAATTGAAATAAATTATCGAATAAAAATGTAAATAGTAAACGCAAAGTGGTAACACCCAATTATTATCCACTTCGGGCGCATTTTCGTTCATTAAAAGATTAAAAGGCTGTCGACTTTCGTTCGTTAGTATTGTGCAATAGAAACACTTCCCTAATACAGCTTCGGAAAATTAGGATATCATCCATTTCCAACTTACTATTAGTACTCCACTGAATTTTACAAATAAGAAAACAAATTTTTTCGTCTTGTCAAATATTGAATCCGTCAAGTTAAATTGGAAAATATCTTCTCAAATATTTATACGTTTTTCATGATGAGTTTCATGATCGATAGATCTGGCACACATTAATGTATAGCAATTCTTCTTGGAATTTCCAAAAACTTGTATTTTAATCGTCATTATTTGCATTACACCAAGGCCTTTGCGTTTATTTATAGATGTTTGGACTATTGTATAACTTAACGCATCCAACGAGAATATTTATTGATGATCAATGACCTCACAATTAAAACTGGTTAGAATTTCTTCCCACACGCAACGGGAAAGCGATACTTTTACAGTTCAGTCATTTCAGATAGACCATGGTAACTATTCGTGTGCCTCAGACGACGCGCGTGGGAGCCACTCTTGTTTCCTTTTTCATTCTGAATATTTACAATTAGGAAAATAAAAATTACAAGATATAAATCAATTGATTATCAATGATAATATCGCGTCGTTTTAGGCTAAAAACATCACCATTTAAGGAAATACCTAAATTCCATCAAGGACGTTCAAATTCTATATCTTTACAGTCGAAAGATAAATAAAAAAACCCAAAAGGGCAATACTTCTCAATGGAATTCCTTTCAGACATTCAGCTATTGTATAAATACGATTGATGTTTGTTAATGATCAAATTTTTCATACATTAGTTTACCAAATGGATAAAAATAGCACTCAATTGATGGTAGTTTTGATCTTAACCTTACGCAGGCCGAATATTACATAGCGATAAAATGATCAAACATTCACTTTGCGCACGAACGTGATTAGAATACAATGAAACTAATCACTTTGTGTGTTGTGATGTGCCTTCACTAGTTTTCTGATTTCACGAATGTATTCATAAGGATATGAACGTCAGTGCATATCTGATCGATGTCGACTATTAATTATTCATTAATTCATTGATCGCGCTTGCAGTGACAGTTTGGACACTGCAAGCAGCAGACGTGAACAGATATTATTATTCATACAATGCCGTGTTTATCTCTTATTTCATTTTTTTTTTACCGTTTATCCATCGTCTCTTTGTTTTCGATTTTTCATAAAACGTAGGCGTATAAATATAGTTATTCTCTTCAATTTATCTGACGCGATTTCAAAAGTAGCGCACATGACCAATGCATATCATGAGATGGTCACTGTTGGTATGGTTTAATGCATTATCAGCTTGCCAGTGAAAGTCCATCGGCTGTTGTATATTGCGCAATGGAAAGACTACACAAGCCAACGAATGATGCCTGGCGGCAACCATAAGGTCCAGACACATTGCTCTTCGTGTGGTACATCGTTTGTTATTTGCGTTAAAACGTTACGCGATGTACAGCACCGAGCGAGGATGAGTGTTTGACATACATATTGGGGGAAGGGCCTCCACCTCCATATTTGGAGTGAAGTAATCTATATGTATATACATACACACTGAGAGGAATTAAGTTTTGATGGATTGAATAGTAAACTAGTTGCTGACAATCCGAGACAAAATAAGTGCATGTGTAAATTGGCAAATTTGAAGAAAAATAAATAGGTATTAAAGTGAGTGTTAATAAATTGTAACGAAAATAAAATACATGAAATATTTTAGTTGTTTCAAAATCATTGAGTAGACTTAAAAGGATTTCGTAACTATTTGTGGTTTTCGTCATTATAATAAAATTGTCATATTGATTAACTACAATAAATATTTGCATGACATTGGAGATAATTGTCGTGGGCATTGTGTATGAGTGTTAAATGCAAATTATGTGTATTACATAAAATATCAGCGGCGATGCATTTGGAATGTATTTCAAATAGAATGAAAATTCTTTCAGAGACTTTTAAGTACACCGTGAGAACCAGAAATAAAATTAATTGATTTGTATTAAAAGCTGTGTGATAAACATCTGTCAATTTGACATAATGCAGTGGAATAAAATAAATAATCATTCCTAATTTTAAAAAATTTCAAAGAAATATAATTGATGAATATATTTTCATGTATATATGAATTTTATGTTTGGCTTTAAGATCCATATTCTCGAAATACTTTTACGATTGTAAAGACCTTGAATAGGTTTACAATGTTGAAATTATTTTAATTCTGAAGTGTAACATTTCGACTTATACTCACTTTTTTACACTCTGTAACTAACAATAAATTTAACTATGTAATGAAAACCTTGACGACGTTTAGGCAAACAAAGTTTGTGTTAACACACATGTAAACGAGAATACCAAAATGAAGACATATATAGAGGCACAGTCTCGTGGAACGCGTGCAACTACTCACCGGAACAAATTAACTGAGCTTTGTATTTAACTAGCCGTATTAACGTGTTAAACACCGCATCTCAGTCTATACTTTTGCCCTGGAGGTCTTGGTACAACACACAACAATAACGGCCAAGATTGTATCAACATTGATGGTATAGTAGCGAGAAAAAGAAGTGAAGGAGAGGACGAAATATAGGGAAAGAGGGTGGAAGAGCGAGAGGAATAGGAGAAAGATTACAGAAGATAATACAGTGTAAGGGGTAAAGGGAAAAATATGGCCCCGGTGGGGCCGGTAGTTGTCAATCTCTTTTGCGAATGAGATTTTTGATACGTGAGATAGCCGACATGTGTCGGCTATTCATAGTGATGTAGAAGAAATTTTCATGCAGTTAATCGGGATCTTAGACAATCTACAACAAGAATATAATAAAATAAAAAATACACTACGTTTGCTTAGCATAATTTTGGATATTTTGTACGTATTGTATTATTAGAATATGTGTCAATATTCATCGAATAAATATTTGTTTGTGTTTTATAATGAATTGGTGTAAAATAGAAAATAAAAAATGAAGGAATAGAAAAAAATAAAAGGTATGAGAATGAAAAATATTGAGGTCGCCGGAAGTTATTTGCCTAAACTAATGCAGGGGTGGTGTGCGTGCTTGCACGATTTATATTCTTTTCCACATTTTCGCGCGCTTATCGCATGATATATAATTCATAACAAAAAGCCTCACAACGGATTCAACGAATTTACCCGTCTGAAATATCTATTAAATATCGTTTTTGTGATTTATTCTATTATTTACAAGTATGAAATATGTTCATATTTACGGTGTAATATATTCAAAGTATTTTAAATTAATATTAATTGTCGTTAATATCATGATTAATTTGTTTCCACACGATATTATCGTACGGAATGTATTCAGGATTTAATTATTCTCAATGTTAATGCAACATAAATGTGTGTCGGGCTTAATGGCAAAGTAATTTTTATCTCCAAAAAAATTTATTGAATAACTATATAATATATGTTCCATAATCCTGGCAATTAAATGAAAAAAATTCCAAACAAATCATATGAATCAAAAAAAAAAAAAAGGGAGACTTTCACTTGACGAGAAAAAAGAAAATAAATGAAAAAAAAAATATAATCACCGACTTTCGATTTATATCGAAGAGACGAGCCAGTTATAAAGTGAGCCCAATGAAACACGTGTGATGATCCGGTCAAAAAAAAAAAATTATAATGCATGACACATATAAAAGTGTATAAATTTTATCACACGATAATTGACTTGAAACAATTTTCATTAGAAGTAATCCATAATTGGAACAGTGGAAGACGTACCAGGGTGAAGATCGTTGTCAACACTTGTCTGCACATCCCCTTGTTTTCTTTTCGCCTTCGTCGCCGAGTAAAAAAAAAATTCAATGAATCTACAACGCTATTTGACACGTTCTCTATCGATTCATGATCTTCAGTAACGTTAAATTAGAATTATAATCGTCGATTGGATAATCGTTAAAGTTAATACGCAGCGTGGCGTTCGAACTGAAGAACTGAAGTGGTGCCAGACCGTAGATGGCTTTTATATAGGGTGAGAGTCACACAGTGAGACCCACCGACCCAACTTGGTATCCATCGGCTCATCTCTTCTTGTTTCTACTTATCCCCCTTTAGCACCTTCTTCTTCTCCCTCCTGCTCTGACTATCTATCCCGCTACAGGTAGGACCTTTCGCTCATTCTTTATCGCTTTGTCTTGCTCATACTCTCACTTCATGCCCTTACTCTCTCCTTTTCATTCCAATACTCTTGGTGTATCATCTTCTGTTTTACATATACGTATACTATTATACTCATAGATCTATCTTTCACCTGCTGTATATCTCCCTCTTCTGTATTTCGTATTTTGCTTTTTGTTATTTCACGATTCTTCTCGATGAATGACCAATTTTAAAATCGTTCATGGTAAAATATCCAAAAATGTTGTCACCAATCGCTTCTGATTGGCATAGTGATCAATTTTCAGCATATAGATTAAAACAGAGAATTCTATTTCTTTTTCTTTAGTTACAATACAATTTTATTCATTTATATAATAATTATGAATAAAATATTTTAAAATAATTTAAATGAGATTTAGTTTATAAAGAATTATGAATATATTATTTCTTTGTTGTTGATTATTGTGCATTGGGTCACAGAGTGTGCATTTTGAAAATTCACAATTGTAGCAATGCGCGCGGCAATTTGTTTTTACTCTCATTGTTTCGCATTCCTTTATGAATGTGTCGCGTGCAATTTTTTACATGTATTTTTTTTTTTTAGATGTCACTCTCATTTGCTGTCTACTAGACAGGGTATTGATGTATACAATTGTGTTACTGTAATTAGAAGCATGCAAAAAGATTACTTGGTACTCATTCTAAAATCCACACTCGTTAACATTTCGTTGAGGCGAACGAGCTTTGTCAGAAGAAAGAAATGAAAAATAAACAAATAAAAAGCAGAGACATTTTTGCATGCTGTCCGCGTTCAATCCGCGGGCAAATCCAGAGTCCACGCGCGACGCCACGAATGAATTTATTATTTTTATTTTCAATAGTACACATAGACTCAAAACGTGCTGTCATCATGATTATTATCATTTATTTTAACATTATTGATAATGAAATACTGGTTATAAAAGAAAAAGGAATAAATAAATATATTTTTGTACACATTCCAATGTTATCTCATTACAAAATCTTCACCCGAAATTATATGTAATGTATGGATATGTTATTTTTTTTTTTAAGTGAAATCCGTTAGAATGACGCACAAAATTCAATGATTTAAAACTTGATGTTTCGAGTATTTTTCTATCTATCCCCAGTTAACATCGCGCCCGCGTTCAAACGCGTGGATACTTCTTCATGACATTGGGAATGATAAAAATGTTGTTGTATACCAAGCGCAGAGTCTTTCATATATACAAACGACTTGATCATGAAATGCTGTAACCACTTTCTCTCTTGAATTCTTTGATTTATTGCTTAATATTCCGGCGATGGATAGTGTATTAGTTGTTTTATAAAAATTTCAATCATATACCTGATAATTTAGATCAACACTAGAGAAGAATAATTTCCAAACATTAATTCTTTTATTTTTCAATGGTTGTCATGTCAATGTCGATAAGGATTTTTTTTTTGTTATTTCATTTTGATATAGATTAAATGCTGTCAATAATGATTTCTGTCAATATTTTCTCTCTTCAGTTTTGTAGCAAGACAAAGGATATGTATATACATATTCATTATTTCCGATGTTCCATATTTGATTCGATGATACACTTAAATACATCGAAAGCCGATAAAGAACATGTATATTAAAATAAAAATAAAAAAAAAACTACTTTCACTGAAGGTGTTACATCCGAAATAGCAGCATGACAATGTAAACATTTAAATAAAAATTAAATGGAATTTTCAATCAATGGAATTTATTCATCATCGTTGACACATCTATTTTTCATGTTTTTATAAATACTGCTGATATATTCATGAATCTCATTCACAAAACGACGATATTGCCGCAATATTTTCGTGAATTGTATAAATGGATACAAACGAATTATATTCTGAATGATATGGGAATAATGAATAACAATCGATTTTTGTAGGAAATAAAATAAGAATAACACATTGGATCTCAATATTTCCCTTGGCTCTTCTCAATCCCACAATTCATAATGTTCTCTCTGCAAATAACTTCTTAAATTCACATTTACTTTGAGCTATTACATGACTTTAGTATAATGGAGATGAGAACTGAATAAGAATAGAGAAGAGAACGATGAGTAGACAGATAAAAGAAAAGAAACAAAAAAGTGAAACAGAACGAAATGCTTTCAATTGCCTGCGCGCAGAGTATATATTTAAAAACACCGGAGATGGTGATCGTTATACGGACTTTTGACTTATGATACTCGACACGTTTGACCTCCCATTGCCTATTTGCAAATCTCCAAGCTCATAATATGGCGAATTCTCGTAGAGTAAATCAGACATTTGAGTCCACTGACCCATCCTCGTATTTCATTATTTCTGTCTTTTTGTTTGTCTTCCTATTTTTATTTTTTCCTGGACTTCATTCACATTCAGTTATTTTTATTATACGTTTGTCAACTTCGTTAATTACCGGTTACTTTTTATTATCATAATTATCTTCCTTTGTAATTTCATGGCAGTGGACAAAAAATTTCAGAATTATTTATGTTTAATAAAGAGTGGATGATATCAGATTATATTCATAATGGCACGAATAAATTTTATTCACTCAATTAAATTCTCGTTTATTTATTTAAATGCAACGTTAACACCTTTTGAGTTAATTAGAATTGTAGTTTTGTCATTAATATTTTGTTTAATGTATATATATTTATTTATTAAGATATTATGATAGCAGATATTATTATGAAATCAAATGTAATTAAATAATAATACATAAATAATTTTTTTATCATTCCCAATGGAAAAGAAATAAAAATTCTTTCATTTATACATTTTTTTCAGGCTCTTTTTCGATCGTGTATTTATTATTAAATTAATTAATGAAGAATGTACAATTTTAATATAAAATTTCTGTGTTAAAACTCATTATAAGTAAGTTCGAAGTGGAGAGATATGTGAGTTTAAAATTAAAGCTGATGGATAGTATGGTTTAAACTGAATAATTATTAAAGTAGCTAAGAAGTATCATTAATTCTAATTATTCGTGATATTAAAATTACCCATGAAAATATCATAAGTACCGGAAGCAAAGCAGCTGATGATTAAAAATAGTAAGAGTACTGAAAGATAAAAAAAGTATAGTTGATTTCACAATATTCTATTACGTATTTACGCAATACTATTATTCAAAATTAAAATGATAAGTTTCAATTTCCCCATTCAAAATATTCGTATTATTATATTTCAGAGCTCGCTGCATGAACTTCAGGTTTAAAAGAGAAATTTAATGCTCGTCATTACACAATTATTATATTTTATAAATTCAAACACTAAATGATGATTTGTTTGATGTGAGAGAAAAAAATTACGTGTTTAATCGTTGAGTTTGTTCATGTGGGTTTCGAATATATTTGTTATTATGAATGAATTGTTGCGAATAAATTTAAAATTACTGTAAAATTATATAATAAACATCAGTTGAATGAATGAATGAATAATGATATTAAAAATTGCAATTCTTGCGTGTAGAGATTACTTTAAGTGATATAGCATCTCCAAATGTTTGTTATTGTGCTGTGAATTTTATTATGCATTCACGTTGGCGTAATTATCAGCATTATTACGTATGATATTGTCGACGGAAAGAGGTGACAGGCTTGATTGTATATATGAGGAAGAGAAAATTTATGGAGCTTCATGCGTTTATATGTAAATACACGTAATACTGCAACAAAACTCTCGACGATCGAACACAAATTTTAATGACAGTAAACCGTGCATTACGTCATGTCTATGGTTTATCCAGTAATCAACAGAGTAATACACCCTTGACATTGATAAATGGTGTACGAAAAGCCAATCCAGTTCTATAAACAAATAAATAAATAAATAAATTTATGTACAAATGATAAATAAAGAGATCAAGATTTGAACAAATCGAAAATAATTTCACAAACTCTTTTGATTTATATGAAAATTATACAGATTATTTAATATTTTTATCAGATTTATTTCAAACAGCGATTCATGAATAAAATAATAATAAAATAATAAAAAATGAAAATGGACTGTATAATAATTTTATTTAAAATTTGATTTATGTTTATTCATATATTTATTTATTTATTTTTTTTTTTTTGATGAGTGAGGGTTCAGTATACACAAAGACAAAGTTTATAATTTATGCAATATTTTGACACTTTATAACTCAATATATTTTGATGAAATCGCATTTTCATTGTGCGGAAAATTATATTATGAAAACATTGCCTTTTGTTTATATTGATACTTCATAAATTTTTATGAATATTTTGTGTATCAAGTATCATCAAAAGATTTTCATTAATGGCACTGTGCTTTTGTTATTTTATTCTACAATAGTTTAAATGTAACTTTATATACGTGGGTATTTGAGAAGAAAGGAGAAAAATTAAGCTTGAATTTTTATTTTGCCATTTTTTCATTTTATATTTAATATTATCTCGGTTCGTGGATTCAAATTGTAACAATGAATATTTTTCATCAGCATTGTTATACATTCATCGGTCTGAAATATTGGGAAATGCAAAAATAAAAAACATCACTGATGCATTATGCAGTTCGATAACGAGTCGTGAAGTTTTTTCGTACTTATTTTGTTAAGCAATCACAAAATTGAATGAAAATCATTGAAAATAAAGGAAAAAAAAAAATTCACAAGCATAAGGGAGAGTATGGTAATGAGCTTGTAAAACCTGTTTCAAGTTGAAGAAATTTAGTCAACAGAGTGATATATAAGAAATTTAGTAAATGGAAAGATAAAGTCTTTCTTCCCTTTTATTTACTAAACATTCGTATTTTTATTTGAATTTCAATTTTTTCCCTCTTCTAGATTTTTTTTACTGTTGAAAAATGAGAGTGTACAATGCAATATAAAGTGAGGAATTTTGAAGAGCTCATCATTGACACGATGAACCTGAATTTCGTACACTTGACCGGTCATGCATCAGAAATCTTCGAAAATAAGAAAAATTAAATAGAAAAGGTTCTTGAACTTTTTTCACTGTTATGAAATTTATGCTCCAAGTATTTATCATATTAGTTAATCAATAATATACCTAAATGAACTAATGCATATTGATGTAGATATTAGAAAGGTACTGTATATAATGTTCATCATGATCATCAGTCTTGCGTTGCTTCCTCTCGAAAAAATTCCAATATTAACATATTACAAAAATTACTTTTGGCATTTCACTGGTTCAATGAAAGTTACAAATTGATATTTTCATTTATTTGAAGAATTTATTTGAAGAAAATATTATGTAAAAATGAAGAAATTTATTCGTTATTGATAATAAAATGAAAATTTCTAGTAATAAAATTCTCATAAACAAATTCTTGTACTATATTTCTTCCAAAAATAATTTTTTCAACTACCATAAAAAAAAAAAAGGAAAATGTATATAAATTTTTTTTTACCCAATTAAATTTAATTACATTCTGATAAATTAAATATTTCACCATCACTAATCATCTATACATAAATAGTTCTACATTCACATCTAATATAACTGTACATCGCGTTGATTTTTATTAAACACAAAAATAATACGTGAAATATTTTTTATTTTTGCCAACAGACGATTCATCCAAATGTAGAAAGATATAATCGTTAGAGCGCTAGGGACTGCCCACGAGCAACAAGAGCGGATTGGCCATCACGATAAACATGTAAATGATGAAATTCCCAAAACCGTACCCGGATATATATGTATATACACACACATATCTATATATATATTGAATTCACGATGAGAGAAGGGACAAAATAAAAAAGACAAATACTGAGAGAAGAAAGATACATTGATTCGTTTTATTTAAACTTGCTTAAAATCAATATATCTTATTTGATATAATAATTTTCATTTTTTACAATGACTAAAAATAACGGTAAAAAATAGCGAAAGGTGTTTACATTTATTATACCCCCACTGTGAAATTTTAATTACCAATAAATTAAATATGTATAACAGAATAAAATAATCGCATTAAAAGCTTAAAAGTGATTTCGAGCACAATTTTGTTGCTGTATACTCTCACGTTAAATGCGAGAGTGAATTAAATTGTTTAATGCGTTTTTCAGTGTATAACAACGAAATATTTATGAAAATACATTTACATGTATATTCTGTGGTAATAGATATGTGTATTCTGGACGTTTTGAAAATCAACTTTGCTGTATGGCATTCCCTTCTGCCACATTGTTCAGTATAACTATCAGCAGTGCGTCTTGCATGTGTCCTTGTGCGAGGGAAAACGCACACGAGGTCATGATGCGCACCCACCGCGAATTGTGAATCACGGACGAGTACACGCAGGTACAAACGATATGCAAATATGTATGAGCCAGCGGGTGCACTTGGCATGCGCATCTGTTTCTTCATGAGACCTTTCATCCGGTTTCATTGCACAATTGTTGTTTGCAATTTTTTTCAAAACTCACTTAAAGTTTTATAGAACTTTTCTTTAATTCATACATAAAAGTATACATGAACTAAGTATTTATATATGTTTGTGAATGTATATATATCGATGTGAATAACGTTTAATATATGTGTATACATATTTAAGAAGGAGGATAAAAAAATAAAAATAGGTATAAAATTCTTTGCATTCTTGAGAATAAGCTTTTACGGTGTGTGAATGTATATGGGAATGTATAATTTTAAGTTAAGTTGAGCGCGCGTGCGTGTTGGGACCGATTTGAATGCCAAATAATTTACTGAATCACTACTCTACGATACGTCTGTGGATAATTTTTCCTACGTGTATATTTTTGTCTTCTTGTTTCGTTGATTATATTAATGAAATGCACAATTATGCATAGCACAGATTTAAAAACATTTTTTTTTCTTTTATAAAACACGAATTCAATTATAAATTGACTGTCGTAAGTTTAATATCCATCCAATGTTATTTAGTATTGGACAAGGCGTAAAATTTATTAATATATATATACATGTTTATTACAGAAAAATATATATTTATAAGGCTGATGTTAATTTTATTCACAAATATATGCCAATAAATATAATTTGGTAAGAAGAATATTGTCGTTATTTTTAATATCGTGGGTGTGTGCGCGAGGTTTTGTATTTTTTCGTATTGTTGAATTCAAAAATAGTACGATTTAAAATATTTTAATTTATCAAATGATTGCACAAATTATTTGTTAATCAAATTGTATATTTCTGTATGTTTTTTTTTTTTCGTTAGGCATTTTATGAATTACTATTATAGCAATGTGAAAATTAATGAACTATAAAAATTACCATAATATGGCCCCTATTGATTTCACGCCTACATCTTACGTCACCGTATCACAGTAAAGGTGTGTCTTTAGTGTTAACCATGTCCTTGACAATGGACAATCATTCAAGAATCTGGCGCCGTTTTTTTCATTTTTATATCAAAGCCTGTGGCATTTACTTCTACTAAACATTTATATTTTAATTTTAAACCAGCTGTACCTCCATACTTATTTACAATGAAAAATAAGAAAATGGATTGTAGAAAATTGCTATCAACAATTGAGAATATAAACCGTTTTTATTATTTGTTTAATCATTTAATATAATTATTTGAATAATCACTATTCCACAGAAAATAATTTCATTCTTTGATAAAATTTAATTTATACTTTTAAAATTATTTCTCATACCTTTGATAATAAATAAATAAATCAAAAATATGACTCGAGAGAATATTTGTTCTCTCAGTTATATTTATTTATAATCCTTGACATTTTTCATCATCATCAATATTCCTAAATATTCATCAACACTTTTGGAATTTATTTTCCTTCATTTCCATTCATACACCTATTTTTTAATACTCATTGTGTATTTTTTTATACAGTTACGAATCAATTTAAAATAACATAAATCAGTTTTACACAACGTCATATATTATTTGAAATTTATTTGTTATAATAATTGCATCATTTATTGTAACAGCTCCATCATTTATCTATAGATGAAATTGTATATATCTGACAGTAAAATTTTGAATACATATTAATGTACAGGAACTTCAATACTTTAGTTGGAGATATTGCCTCGGGTTTAAATCAACAGTGGATAAATTTCAGTGAGCGACACATGATCATTAAAGTTCAGGGATATTGAATTAGAAACCATTCTCGAATATATACTGATTGACGTGATATAATATGCGTCATACGTGAGGTATGTAACATATTGTTCGACAGAGGGCAAACATGATACATCTACTTGAAAATATTATTGTGATTGTAGAAATTATATAATATTAAAAATTAAAATTAAATACAAACGTTATAGTTATTGAAAAAAATTTTTACACCCAAAATTTTAGTCGATTAATTTATTTTTATTTCAATTTGAAAACTTGCTTTAAGTTTAATGATTATTTAATGTTTATTATAATTTTATAACAACGATTTTATTAATAAAATCGCCCAAAAATGCATACGATGCTCCAACAAATGACTTTGTTTAGAGAGTGAAATATTATTTTGTGAATCACCGGATATTTGTAGATAATAATTCTCATCAGAATATGGTTTCCATACATATGGATCATCGTTGAAGTTGGTCGTTGGAACGCTAAAAAGCCAAATATAAATAAATGTCTCGATGTTGTAAAAAATCGAATTCGTTTTTTGAATATTGAGAATTGAAATAGAGAAAATAAGTGTATAGAAAAGAGAAAAAAATATATTCACCCTGTTGATGCAAAACTAGTCCACAAATCAATTAGTATATCGATCATATGATTATCCGATTGGCTTAATTCAACTGGTGTTGAAATATTAAAAAGATATGGTGTACTGGGGAACAAATAAATTAGGTCATCAGCATGAGTGATTCCAATGTCAATATTGCTATTTAATATTGATGAAGTTTTGCTATATTTTCCTCGATATTCGAAGCTATAAAAATAACATGGACTCTTTATTCTTTCATTAACGAGTTGTAATTGTAGTATCTCTGGGAATAGAAATGAAACATCACCGAATAAATCAGTCAATTTGATCAACATCTGCAAAAATAATATTAATTAATAATGAAAATTAAAATGAAGAATTTATATCTGAATTACAATAATATTTTTTATGTATACTTGAGTTTTATTGTTGATATCAATATCGCTGAAGTAAAAATTTTTTAATTTATTCGCCATTTTTTCTGCATCACCTGTAGTAATCGAAGACGTTAAAAAGCTCAAAAATTTATTTATATCTTTGGCGATGTAATTAAATAGCGTTTCATTGGCGTGTAATTCTATGTGAATAAAAAATAGAATTATTACAAATTTTGAAAATAAATAAAAATAATTATTCACGTAGCATTTTTTGTTTGATATTAACTTGCTGTAATGACAAGGCCTTCATTTTTTACAACACCACTGATGTTTGGGAGATCTAAAATTTTATTTTGTAAAATAGATTCAATAGGATGCATAGTGAGAAATGCTCCTGGAATATCAGGTTCGTCCGTAGGGATCCACGTTACTCCTGTGAGTTGTTGTACTCCTGAGAAAACGTTGCTATTTATAATCAAATCATATGCATCAATTTTCCTCAAACAGTTAATTAAATCTTCTGATGAATTTGTGGAACAATTAAATTGTTTCCCAAGCTCAAATGCATAATTTTTATACTCATTCGAATCAGAAAATCCCCATGGACACAAAGCACTTCCGCTTTGTGCAATATATCGATGAAATAAACCTGAAAAATATTTAATCAATAATAAAATTAATTTCCTGTGTTTTTTAATTAAATTCAAATAACAAAAAAATTATTTTCCACCTTTTGTAATGGGTGAAATCACATGAAAATTCACACTGACACTGCCTGCACTCTGACCAAACAACGTAACACTTTTAGGATCACCGCCAAAGTTCGCAATGTTTTCTTGAACCCATTGGAGTGCAAGTACTTGATCCTTTAATCCGAAATTGCCAGGTGCAACAGTGTCGCCAGTACTGATGAATCCAAGTACACCAAGCCGATATTGCATCGTCACTAGTACTACGTCTTTGTCGAGTATAAATTCCGGACCTAGATCAGAAGGTTGAGCATCACCTATTTGAAATCTCCCACCATGAATATAAACCATTGTTGGAAGTAAGTTCGATGTGTTTATCTGAATAAAAAATAAAAATAATAAAGAATTTAAAAATATAAATGTTTTATGATAAATGGCATGAATATATCTTCTTTAAAGGAATTAATACCCTTGGCGTATATACGTTCAAGAACAAACAATCTTCTACACCCAAGATTTCACCATCATCGTTGATTTGAGGACAAGGCAGTGCAATTTTATCAGCTATAAATGTTCCCTTCCAGGGCGAAGCTGGCAGAGGATTTTTAAATCTGTTTATTAAATTAATCAACGATAAGATTAATAAAAAATACACAACGTTTAATTCTGAATAATGACTTTAATTATAGTGAAAACAAAATAAAGTAAAAAAATATTTAAATAATTTATTTGTATGATGTATACCACAAGGTTGAATGAAATATATTTATTGACTCATACCTGAGATTTCCAACCGGTGATTGAGCATATGGGATTTGCAAAAAGGCACTGATATTCCTGCCATAGCGTGTGGTAAAACTTGTTCCGATAATTTTTCCAAGTGAAGTTCTGACCTCTGACTGAGCCACACGTTCATCAATTCGACAGATAAAAATAAATAAAAGAAATGATATTAATATTGCAGTACTGGCCATGACAATTAGCTGTATACAACAATTTTTCGCTATTATATGCAAGGCTCTTGAAATGTGTCGTACTGATAATATAATACCTGATAAAAATATTATTTCACAGTTATTGTTACTGACGTCATTCAAGAGATAGGAATTGTGTTTGTAAATAATTTTAACGCATTTATTATGCGCATGTTTCATTGTTGAATGCAATATTCACTTGGTTAAGGAATAAATTTTAAAGAGTTAAAAATAAATTCTGTAACTTATGTGTATATTATTTTCTAGTTATATAAAAAACTCAAATTCATTGAATTTCAAATGTGAAACCATATGAATGATTATCATATTTTTAATTAAAAAAAAAAAACGTGAGTGCTTTTACATTTGTTTTTTCTTTCTTTCTAAATTACGATAAGGTAAAAATAGTCAGGTGTGTATATAGTTACTAAGTAGCCGTAGGGCAACTGCACAAAGCTGATTAGACTGAAGATCGGACAAAAAAAAGAAGCACAAATGGTTGTAAATTTAAAAAAACATTCCACTCGGTTGAGTGTGCAGTTACTTGTGGGGAGCTCGATAAAATTAATGATTTTTTTCACGCTATCAATTTTATACACTACCTTATTCATATATTTCATGGCTAAAGGTAAAAGAGCATGACAAAAAAGGCAACTACAATTTTACTACTTCATTAATTAATGACATAATCAACTAAATACTCATATTTTACATGTAAAAAAAATTTTTAAGTATTAATTTGTTGACACTTTTTTTTCTTGATGTGTACATGACACTAATTCAATGAGTTTGTTTACTTTTGAAATGTTATTTGTAGTGAGTTTGTTAATTGAAAATTTTCTTTTCTGTCGCTACAATGATTTATTTATATAACTCTAATTGTTTATAAAGTAAACGACACTTTCCAAGTTCTATGGTATACAAAGTTATAGCTGTTGAGTATACATTGGTGGAACTCTACGAAATAGTGAGTGTGCAACTTTAAACTACAATCTGTCTTCTCCTCTAATTTGCCAATGATCGTTTATGCGAACATAATTAATCACGTTTTCCAAGAACATCATTTCAAGCTGTCGTTAACTATGAGACTCAACATATTTCATTTTATTTCATCTTATTTTATATTATTTGATTTTTATTTCTCAGTGTTATTCACAGAGCATAACAGAAATAAATAAAATAGTTGATTATAATTGATTTATTTTTAGAATTGTATTTTTTTTTTCAGAGTGATGATAAGAAGTACAAAAAGAACTTTTGAATTTCATTGAATCTTTTCGTTAAAATGAGAATACAAACTAAATGCTTGTGTGCGTAAATAGCACAGGTGGATCAGAGTTTTCCAAGAGCAAACCTTTTAAGAAGTATTTTCAAACGCAGAGCAAATGTCAGTACATTGATAAGAGGGATCGCAAAAGCTTTTAGAAAAATCATCAATATTTAATGTAACTGATACGTGTGACACACTGGTTTGATGCTGACAAGTTATTGCTGATAAAAATTGAAATAAATTATTCTGTGAATTTTATTTATCCAATTAATATATTGAAAATTATTGAGTGATAAAAATTTATAGTATTTTCATGCAAATTATTCAGTACAGTTCCGTATTTTTTTATTTAATTTAATTATTATGAATAAATCTGTTTACTACAACAGCTGATATTTATTTACATTATCTTATATTCAGGTATTTTAGTATATAATCATGTCAACAATTTACATTTATACGACTTGTCGTATTGCAAATTTGGCACGTACCAATATGGAAAAAAGGTTGAATTTTTTGGATTAAAATCCGACACTGCTTTAAAAAAAAAAAAATATAAGAAGAATTATTTTCGAACTCATTTCACATTGGAATCTGATACATCTGGTAAAAGAGTTTCAATTCCCATACGAATATCATGCATTATTTATTTATTAATTTTTCTGCGTTACATTAACTCTAATGATATCATAAAAATGTCGAAATTTATTATACATACTCACGAATTTTTTTATTAAACTATATCAATTAAGAATTATCAAAAATATATCTTGTTTTGATTTTTATCAATTGTTTATTATGAACATTCCATAATATTGGAATTAATAATACCAATAGTAATAATATTCTTTGTAGAATATCACTTGATGATATTATTTCCAATTGTGCTTTTCCTTTTTATCTCAAACGCCCTACTCTATCAGTTGCCCCGAGCTCCAAACTCTGTTGGTTAAATTTCCAGTAGAAATATATTTATTCGACTACCAACTAAAGAACAGCATCGATCCATTTTTATGAAGCATGCGCTTTACAAATCTAGAGCTTGCGCAAGAGATTTCATCCCCTAAGTACAACTCACCTCTCAAGTATTATGATGAAAACAAAACAGTCTTGTCAAGCATGAAGTAGCTACTAGTACGAGTGAGGGTTTCTTAACTTTATTTCCCATCTTCTCTGTCTATAAAAATAATTCAAAATGAGTCCTGGATTAGGTCACGATCCAATGTCCAGTTATAATAACACTGCTGTTGGTGAGTAAGGATGAACTACATTTTTTTTTTATTTGAGTTTCGTAAAAATAACTGGATTCTTAGACTGCCATGAGATTTATGAAGTAGCTTTGAATGTTATTCAGATGCGACAAAAAATATAATATGTAATTTTTAATGAAGGTAATGCTGCGATATGTATCTGGCAACAACCACAACACATTCTCTTTCAATTAGCAAATTTTTGCTTTGCACTGTCATACTCGGCACCTTCATCCAAAAAGGGGATACTTTTTATGCATTCGATTCTTATTATTGGTAAGTATGAATAAAAATAATACAAGCGAATGAAATAGATACGATTTGAAATTGTTTTATTGAATATAAAAATTATTTGATAGGATTTATGTTATTATCTGGATGGGCATGGCATGTTATATGCGCCCCGGATATATTTTCCTGGAACTTCAGTTTTCTTGTATTAAATATCGGACAGTTGGTATACATAGTGTATCAAATGAGGCCAGTTCATTTCGACCCTGAATTAGAGGAGGTTTATCACAGTCTCTTTTTTCCATTCAAGGTATAAAATATTACTAAAACCATTTTAAATTTTATGCATAAATTAATTTTCATATTGTATTTAGGTATCGCGGATGCAATTTAAAAGACTTGTATCACCAGAATTTTCAACTATAATGTCACTTCATGCAGGTGAAGCTTATGCCATGCAAAATTTAACGAGAACTGATCGATTAGGATTATTATTAAGTGGAAAAGTTAATGTATTGAGCGACTCAAATTTTCTCCATCCCATTTTGCCATGTGAATTTTTAGATTCACCAGAATTCGAAAGCTCACGCGCATCTGTCGATGATAAATTCAAAGTAAATACATAAATAAAACAAAAAATATATATTAATACTTACTTATTCATAAACAATTTTAATTGCTATTTATTTTTTGTTTCCTCAGGTTTCTATTGTCGCTGCAGCCTCGTGCCGTTATTTATGCTGGCAACGATCAGCCTTGGAATATTTATTAGTAAAAGAAGCATATTTAGCGACAGTGTTAACTACTCTTGTAGCTCGGGACATTGCCACTAAGCTTTATGCAATGAATAACAAGGTACAATAACCATTCATACACTTTAAATTAAAGTAATAATTTCGATATGATTAAAATAAAACAAATATTAATTTTATTTCAAAAATATTAATTGTATAAAATAAATATAAATCTCAGACAAATTGTTAGATAGTTACAGATAAAGGTTCACATTTGGATATACGACTGCCGTCAATAACCGCGGGTTTAGGTATGAGTGGTGAATACAGAAGTCCACGTGCGTCAAGACAAGCATTGATTCGCCGAAAGGAGAGTAAACTAATAAATAATGGTAATTAAAATAAATAAGATAAATCATTTATTTAAATTTCAATATACGTTATCATATACCAAACTATATTGGGATTCGAATTGAAATAAATAAATAAAAGTGCGTGAGGGTGGAAGGATAATTTAATATGAACGATGGTGAAATGATTAATTTTTTTTTTTACTCTCTCAGTGGGTGGCGCCAAAGCGAAAGAGCGACCGATAAACAACCTGACAAAACTTGGCGCCCCAAACATGGAGCCGCTACCTGAGCTGCCGTCTTGCGATGATTTAGCCTCAAGCGGAGTTGAAAGCTGGCTAGATTCATCCAGCAAATATCACAGCTGTGAACCTGTGGATGAAGAGTGAATGAAATAATGATGTGCGAGGATTAGCCGTATTAATAATATATGGGTGTATTTATTATGGCTATTATAATATTCAGGGTCATCAGAGAGAATTAGAAACCGAAAATAAAGAGAGAGAGATTGAGAGTGATGATATTAAACCATCGCGTTTATCTGATTATTTTTTTATATCGGTCATCGCACAATGGAAAGTATATTTATTCAAACACCCGAATACTAAGTGTCTTCTGAAGCAAAAAATAAAATAAAAAACAAAATAATATAAAATAAGTAACAAAACGAAACATGTTCATTTTTTATAATACAAGTTATTTATCGAATTTTTATTCAGTTAATTTGTTACTATTGAATTATTATTGTTATAAATAAACATTTGAATATAAATATATTTTTGATGCTGTTATTGTTGACATTGTAAAATAAAATTTACATCACAACCTTTCATCCTTCTATTAAATTAATCACAGTGGCTTGAGGAATAGAAATCTTTTGCGTGGTTGACTTTGATAGCGATGTAAAGTTATGTCGTACACCGAGGTGCGAATTGGCGGAAATAAATCAAAATCTACCCTTATATACTTTACAGTCACCCCTTTGTTTCCTCCAACACAGAGACGATGAAAGTCTTTCAGCGATACCGCAATTTTTCACACAAAATAACATGACAAAAGTCAACTGTTTCTGCGTCTGTATTATCATGAATAATGTATTAAAAGTTTTGCTCGCAGTAATATATATTAACTAGGAATTACTGGGAGATATTTTTTTCGTGGATATACTTGTAGTATGGTTATGTCGTGTTCAAGGTGGGATATCAGGATACTGGTCTCGTAATCTGCGTGTAAGCATGCCGCGACAAGAGCCGTTTATACAAAAATGTGGCAACAATCCAAGTAATTTTTCTGTGTAAGTATATATTGACTTGTAAAATTCCCGTTTCATGACTGTACTTGAATAGATTGCACGCGATAAAAATATTTAAATAGATATTAATATCAATGAATTATTATACGACTGTCAATGTCAATCAGACAATAGTAGTAGTGACGCTTGAGAAACAATTAATGGAAGGAAACTCATGTGATTTATTCTCAATGAATTATGATGGAATTGTGTTTATCCGTCGACAATTAATTTTTTCCTGTTTTTTTACAGATAATTTTTATATTGTAAAAAATCTCAGGATTATAAATTGACATACATGGTTTATGTGTGTGTGTATATCAGTGGATGAGCGATTTGTAATCACGAGAGAAATCTTTTGTTGGCCACTGCCCAAACCACTTTTCACATGCACAGTAAAAACGAAAATTCATCGAGTACAATAAAACCATGTCGTTAATAATAAAAATAACAAATATATTCCGGAGACAATTTTATTAGTTACCGTCAAAGTCGTGTATTGAGGTCATTTAAGAAAAAAAAATTATAAAACAAAAAACGTTACATTTACGTTGTAGACACTGGTCAACTTTAGTGACCCTTGCTGAAAATCCAATAACAAAAGAGACTATTTTTTTTCACATTATAAAAACTTTATATGGGCTTGATTAATGTTATATCGTTTAGTATCCACGTCAACGCGCAATTCACCAATCATTGGGTATAATCTGTGCAATAATAAAACGTAAATCCAAAGATAGTTGAAAAAAAAAAAGGAATAAAAAGAATCAATAAAATAATAATAGCTCTCTATACATTTATGAAGATATTATAACTAAAGAAAGCATAATATCTTGTTATTTTTCACTCGTTTATTTTGGTCATAAATTATAATCTTGTGGATTAAAATAATTATTAAATTCTATAAAATGAGGATTCCTTCCTGCACAGACCATCGTTAAAATCGCTTTATCCACTGAGGTGAATTTGATTATCAAGTCGTAAATTTTCTACACTATCATGATGCAAGGCAAACTAAGTTGTCTTGATTTCCAACGAGGTAAAACAATGATGAGAAAGAGATAAATAGATAGATGAATAGTTAGATGGATAGAGAAATAGATACAAGAATTGTCTATTCCTCTTTCACTTTGTGATGGATTGCTAAAATGGATGGTAAATTATACTCTATATAAGCATAATTACTATTCAAATTATAATCATAACGTTCAATCATTTCTCAATGTATTTTGAAATATGCATTCACATGCTGAAAATGGAACGTTTTATTAATAATCACATATACAAATGTATGTAAAATGTTTGTGGAGTATAAAATCTAAAATTCATTTGTACGAAAATAGAAACGAATTGTAATCAAAGTGTAGGTGAGGCAGCGCAATATTGTCTTAAACGACCATCAACCACTATCTGGTTCGTTCTAGAAGAGAGGAAGATTGATTCGGTCGATGAATATCCGAAGGTTGAGATCATCTGCAAGTGTAATCAAGGAATAAATACTCTGAATGTTGAGTGCCCAATGCCATTTCGTTATCATTTTGAAACGTAAAGAATAAATTTCGTGGTATGGTTAAAATTGACATTGCATTAAAAATGTTTTTTGTCTTTTATGTAATTATATTAATGAATGAAATATTACAATTGATCGAATGAATATAATAGTAAATTTGTGGATATATATTGATATTAAGGGTGTGGCTTTTTTTATCGAATGATCGGCGTGAATAAGATTACGGAGTATAGCTAGAAGGGACACATTAATTGAAAGACAAACGAGTAAAAGGTAGATATGGAAATATATATGTGTGTATACATGTGTATGTGAGTCTAGTGAGCCCAGGGTTATCACATAGTCACGCACGCAGAGGGTGAACTTATTTCGTAATTTAACTCACGCAATGTTACATTTGAAATTGTCGTTATTAATAAAAAAATAAAATTAAAGTATTTTAAATAAAAATTAAAATCGGATCACTAATTACAAAGAAAATTTAGAAAAGCGCTTTATGTTAAATGCATTTATTTGGTTAATTAACCGAGATATATAAACGATAAAGATAACAATATCTGATGATGTATATAAATGTTTATTTTTTATGATAAAAATTAAATAAAAATTATCTATAAATTCCCTCCTATTATTTAATTTATATAAAATTCGATTTATCCTAAAATTAATTACACAAACGCTATATAATAATACAGTGTCAAAAAATATTTATATTTATTGATTATTTATAAAATATTTAATACGTATATATTTTTTTTTCAATATTTATTCAGTCGACTTTATCTGATGTAATATTAAATATGTATTTGACTTTACTAGCAAACGACAAAATTAAATTTTGTCCTTCGGAATTTTTCTCACTTTTATATGCCAACACAATTAACTAACTCATCGCTAAAATAAATGATCTTCAGACATATGTATATTCATCAATGTATAAATTAAAAAGCCATTGGAATAAATTTATAAATCTTCATTCCAATTTAAATAATTAATTTTCTATAATATTAACCATTAAAGTCTCAATGGTGAATGTTGTTTGATCTACGTGAGCTTTTACCAACTCCCATGCTACAGATAATAAACTAAGCCATCAAAGTCAGAGAGTGCATTTATATATTTACGGATATATTGTCATTTTCAGTGTGGTAGAATATACATGCAATAGAGAGTACAGAACACAGAGTGCCGCTCAACAGCTCCCTCTTCCAGCCCTCACTTGTTCTCTCTATCTCATCTTTTTATCCACCTGGTTTCACCACCCTCATTTTCCAACCACCCGCCACTACTATTACCTCCTCCATCTATCTTTACCAGTGCCTCTAAACATTTGGGCATCGCGCCGTCGACGCGCAGAGGGTTGACGATTCAGTGCTGCCACCTTTACGTGAGGGCGTGGCGCTAGTTCCAACGGGAGACTTTTTAGTTTGACTTCAACATCGACACCCGTAGCATCGAGTGGTGGAAAATAACAGTGGTAGCAGTTACGCGCGCATCAGGATTCTCACAATTGTTGTGTGCATACATGAGTGTATATACATGTGTCTGTATGTTGGTATACATGTATACATGTGGATCTTCATAGTGAATGCAAAACAACGGATTCTACATTCAGATATATACTTTGAATATTATTAATAAAATAAAATCACAGTCGTAAACATTAAAATTTTATTCGGAAAAATATCATCTCCCAAATCATATTTAATTTCATCAGGGATGAAATTAATAAGACGAATTCTCCCCTCAGTCGTGTCACAATGACATTATTGAAATATAGACAATTTATTGAAAATTATGGCTCATGCATCAGCAACTTTGGCGTATGTTCATTGAAAAATATAACGCAAACACATCAAGCATCATCGCCACAAATATTATTATCATCATCAGAAAGTAAACATTCACGATTGTTTGTTGTTAGTCTATGGGTTAAATTCATACGGACGGTTAGTAATATTTATTAAATATTCTAAATGCATGGTTGAATATTGCGTTTGGTTATTGGAATAAAAAAATAGAGGAGAAGAAATAGTAGAGACGATTGCGTAAATAAAATAAATACATCGCGAGAGAATGGAGGTTACGTTAAAGTAGAATATGTACGAGACATGACCGGCTCGGGAAATGTACAAACGAGAGACTCGTGCATATCAGTGTGGCGAGAAGCTTCCTCGAGTTCTCGAGGGTGGATTAACGTTGCACGGGGTGACGGGGAAGTGCCACAGATAGGTGTACGTGATGGTAAATCTCGTGGGAGACGTGGTGGGTGCGTGACGGGCTGTTACTACTCCTACCACTACTACTGCTGCTGCTACTATCACTACTACGTCTACTACTGTTGCTGATGCTGTTCCTGATGCTGTCACTTCAGTATCCTCTAGTGGATACATGTAACCATTGTTGCCTGAACAACGTGGCTTTCACCACTGCCGCTGTATTTTTTTACTATTACTGCGCCTGGGATACAGGGTAAGAATAGCCTGATGAGATAATATTTTATATTTATAATTATGAAATTTTATGTGTGAGGGCTGGTCGTGATTAATATGAGGGTTATTGTCCGTAAACTGTCCTCACAAATGAGTTTGGAAATAAATTAATTAATATAGTGAATGATAAATGAGAATATATAATTTTATTTGAATTTTTTGTCAATTCATTTTACTTGTTTTAATATCAATTGCGTAATGTTTTATTCATATTTAGGGGTATATTATTGATGAAAATTCATGAGAATAATGTCTGAGCTTTTATTGTTATAAGCAAATGGATTTTAGATTTTGTTAATTACTATGTTCGATAAAATAAAAATTTGCATAATGCATTTTGTTGTGTTGCTCACGTTTATAAATGTAAAACCACCCTTTTAGTAATTATTGTATTTTAAATACACGAGGGTGTGTAGTATGATATAAACTAGAATATAATAATGACTTTACTTGTAAAATCCCAATAGAATACATCGCTACGGTTTAGTTGTTAGAAAAAATAAAGAAAAATAAATATTATTACACAGTACTCCCAATGGTAATCACATTTTTGTAACGACTTTTATCGATATCCGATGTATAATGTTTTTTTTTTCATCACCTACTGCTACTACTTTGACATTCATACGGATGCAATTGTAGTGGCTTTGGCTCAGGGAGCAAAATAGAAAATTCAATCACGAGAAATATATTAAATAAATAAGCGTATGAGAAACATACCAGAGAAAAAAAAGCTTATAAGTTCAATGGATATCTCAACGATTCACAATAAATATTTTACTTTATACAATTCTATTTTACAATTTTTTTTTATAATAAAAATTCTGAAACATCAAAGTCATTTGCCATATGCACATTTCTACAATGAACCTGCAACTGACGCTCGTTACATACAAACGAGGGTGCATTTCAAAGTGTTGACGAAATAATGTATGACAATTGCAGACTCAAACTAAATGGGGCTTTGTTTTATTTGCATTGTCTGTATATAACAATCACTTCCGTCTGAAATCCAACATAATTATCTGCTAATTCCATTATAAACTCCAAATATTTAATTATACTAATAAAAACAAAATACAAAAATGAACATGGATATAGATAAATAACATTAATTCAAATTATTTCATTCAAAAAATATTTAGTCAGCACAATGACCCACAATCCCCTTGAACTTTCTGATCACTACTATTATTATTAATATTTTTATTATTATTATAATTTTTTTCTCACCTTCAGTTATCGATAACGAGATGGCCTTGCTTGACCCGGAAAGCTTGCATGGGTATAAATGAGGGTGGGTTACGTTCTAGAAACGCACACGTGCGCTCACGCATTAATATGATGCACACGCTAGTGTATAATGTAACGTCATGGTAAACTGCTACAAAGCCTAGTATACAGTTGAGCAAAGGGAAACTTGCCATTTGTGAATTGCACGATGATATGTATAGACAAGTAATGCAAGAGTATGCATGTACAATACTTGTAGTAATGTACCTAATTATTTGCGGTGGCTGACAACATAATGGTGATTTTTATCACGTTTGTCATTATTTTTTACAAGGCGCATATTAAATGTATAAATGTGTCATAGAGGTTTATATTTTATTTTATAATGAAAAAACATGAATGTGTCCTGAAAGTTTTATTAAACATTTTTCATTCAGGGAAGACGTCATTAATACTCGCAATTTTGTTTCGATTTTGAGTCAATGAATATAATTAATGCATCCAATCGCACTGAATTACTTGTACCTGTTGCTTTATTGTGATAAAAAAAAAATAGTAGCGATTAAGAAGTAAAAATAGTACTATTACAATTTTTTTTTTTAATGATTTATGTGAAAATAAGGCTAAGAATATTTTTTATTTACTTCTATACATGTTACATAGTATTATTTATTTCAGTAATTTTTGTTTATATATTTTCGTGTGGAATTCAATATTACTACGTGAAAATTTACAGGAAATTGCACATAAATATCTACCGTTGTTCCAATACACAAAATAATTTATCACGAGTGTTTGCGGAAGGAAACAATTACCACTTATTTTTGTTTTACATATTTCTGCTGATTTATATACTTCGTTATTATATATTTCATAAAGTTGAAACACAGGCATGACTGTATGTACTTCAGAAAGTAGTTAAATGAGAAAACCTAGCGGGAAGTGAGCGAACAAGAATTTCCCCTTTATGAACAAAAGTAGTTGCGATAAAATTCTAAAATCACATAGGTTTGTTTGCATTTACAACGAGAACTATTTATAGTTTCGAATATAATTATAAGTAAATATAAAATCTCATCGTGTTCTAAGTGGACTTTTATTTTATCATAATAAAGTAAAAACACATAGAATTTTTGTTTATTTTATATTTCTTATCGCTTTAGATTTGATGAGAGAATTTCATCAAATAAAACGTACAATTCTGTGTAACTAAATCTACTTCACAGTTTGTTTACCTAAGTCCTATTTTATTTCTACATTTTTTTTATCATTTTCCATGTCCAGCAGTTCCTACTTTTTTTTTCTACAAATAATCCTCAGGGTTTATAATAAGCCCAAAGCTACAAGTGGTGAAAACATGTATACAGGTTATTCCAACACGTCTGACAATTCAACGTATCATAAATGATGATTCTATTCCATTTGATGTACAAAAAGACATTTGCAATAAAAATATTTCAATACGATAATAAATGACATCTATAAATTTGTATACATACACGTATAGTCAACTTGGTTGGAAGTGTGTAAATATAATTCGAAAAGTAGAAATGGAGAGAGAGAATTGAATATAGGGAAATAGTACCTTTGGAATTGTATATTTATCTACATTCATACACTCCTTGCTTCTTACTATCTTCAATTTATTTCTCTCTTGAGTGTATGTTATATTCACTTGAAACATGTCTAGACAAGAATTGAGAAAAAAGCAACAAAACCTTCGTCAGTTTAAAGCATATTAAACTTTTCTTATTTGCTCATTGAATAAAATGTTGATTTTTATGAGAGCAGAAAAAAATTCAATAAAATGAGAAACAATTTCTGAAGATTGTTTACACTGAAATAATCCACCTATCAAAAATGATACATAAATAGATATCAAATTATTGTAAACAATTAATGAGTTGAATTTTATTTTATTTTCGATTATACATTATTATGAAATTTCGTTGAACATTTAAAAATTAATAAAATATATTACAACATTTTGCTCAGTAGTTGGATACACCTGCTTTCATGTTTGTCCAAAAGGGTTGCGTCTCAGTGTAATATGTATACATACTGAATGAGATAAACGCTAGTGGAAACACGGGAATGTAGGTAAATTAGTTGGATCGAGATCAAAAGAGAAAATAAGTAGTCGTGAATGCTTAAGCTGTAATTAAACCTGAATTTTAACGATTTAAAGTAAAAATTATGAATACCTAGATGAAATAAAATATTAATAAATAAATCATAAACGCAAATTAATATTAAATTTTATTTAAATACAAAATTGTGATTGTTATATTCATTATTACATTAATATTCAAATACCCATTGTAAATAATATTATACAATTAATGAAACACAATGAAGTAATTTATTTCAGTGAAATTATAATTTTGTCTAATATAAAATGAAAAGTAATTGTCAGAATAATTTGTATATCATTTTCACTAGACATTTTTTATTTTATTTTTTTATTTAATTTGTAATCAACGATCTTTATAAACATTAAGAGATGATGTTTCTACATTGAAAAACACTCTGCCGGATGTCATTTAGGCATTAATGGGCCAACTCCTTAGAGCATGTCGTACTCGTTACTATGATAAAGAGCAAAAGAAGATGGCAAAGAGTGAGTTTCGGAATAAAAGGGGCTGAAATACAGTAGTGAAAACGTTATACAAACGAGGATCGATATGATACTACCCTACATGTCCGTACAGCCCTTATAGTAGAGAGTCCATAAAACTCACAGCAACATCCCACATATACGCAGTATAATCAGCTCAAGGGTTTGAATTCCGTATACACACAAGTGTGCCTAACGAAATGGGTACATAATAAATCAAATAAACTTAATGTATAGATCAGAAATGTCTCTATAACCGAATTTACTATCACTGTCCATAAACAATTTTATCAAGAAAAAATACACAAATCAAAATTTTACAATTTTAGGGATAGGATAAATAAAAATTATTCAAGTAATTTTTGTTTTATATTTATGAATTTTATTTACAAATATTTCACAAGACTAAGCAGAAAAAAAATTATATTCAAATGTTTATGAGACTAATTTGTGGATATTAATTACTTCACTTCCCCCGAATAACAGAATATTAATACATCAAGATTAGAATCAAATTAATGAGTAAACCATCGCTCTATTGTAAACACTCGCTCTATCTTCATACAAATACTATTGTCTCAATGTATATATTTTATCTTTGGATCCGTGTGAATATTTGAAACATATAAACGAAAATAGTCTGGTCCGGAAGCTAAATGGCGTCACGTTTGTAATTTCCGTTTGGGTAAAAATATAAAGTAGAAATGATAGTGGAACATATATGACACAAAGAAGAAGGGTGCTAGTGCGAAAGACATTAAACATTCTCGTCACGATTTTCTTACCAACGAATTTACGAGCATGTTTTATACTCTATACTATGTATACATATACGTTGTATAGTATACAACGTCTCACGCGTCTTTACTTTGTGCTCTATATATTTTTTTTCTCGTTAGCAATTTGAATATCTACGACTTGTCGCATTTATGAATGCGGGTGTAGTTTAGTATTTTGCAGACAACTCCTTCAACAATGTGTTTTAATGATCTTTATATTTTAGTGCAGCAGACATTACATTGTCGGCTAACTTTTACGATTTTGTACGCTTGGTATATATGTATATTTATTTGTATGTCGGTTATGCAGACAAAGTTCTTTATAATGTTTACATAATATAGAAGAGGTTGGTTGGTGATATATATGTACATATATTATTATATATTACCACTTGTCGTTGGAATACCGGAAGACAATTATCAAATTATGAATAATTCATTCGCAATGTAATTGTAGCAAAAAATAAAGTGCATATATTTTAACACTGTTAAATTCATGATATTCCAATTGATTATTCTAGTTAATACATATATGCATTCACATAAACAAGCATGGACAGGAATAAGATGGAATTCTTTTTTATACTTGGCATTTATATCAGCAAGTAACCGCACGTATGTACATATGTATATGAATTGAACACGTTACAGTGAGAAAGATATAGCTCAGTGGTCAAAGTAGTATATGCTCAGACATAAAATTACTTTTATCCTTTTTGTTTATGTAAATAAACCTTTTTGTACAATGATATGTTAACAAAAATGTTAAACTTTCATACACAAAAATGTATTTTTTTATTTACCGACTTATTAATTCTCATTAGTATGGGTTATCATAAATATAATAATTTTAATTATTAAGTTTTTAACATGTAAAACAGACGAAAGGAAAAAATATTATGAGAAAAAATTTTTGATGATAAAATTATATTTTTAACTTTGCAATCGTAAATCATTTTTTTTTTTATTTTACTCAAACAATATTTCAAGCGCTAAAACGTGTCAGTAGATTTTTATTGTTGGTGTTTTATTGCTCTACTATTATTACAACTAACGAGAGACAGGTGCAAATTGATGACAGCTTTCTGAATACAGCTCAAAGCCTCAGACTATTAAATAATGAGGTGCACAATAGCGATCGCGACAATTTGATGAGGACATACGAGGGACGTACTCATTGTCATGTTTATCATAGATCTTCATAAAGATACATATACAATGTATACAAATACGTTTATATGTACTTATACAAAGTTTATTATAAGTGTAAAGTGAAATATTACGTTGGTATAAAGTACTAATAGATAAAAACCATCATCATCATATGGTTTTTTATTTATACCTTGTTTGTACCATGTACACACTGTATAAAATATTATCTTGAAAATATAATATCAATATTTTATATTATTGCATTGGACATTTCACACAATCGTTTATGTCAACACAAATTTTCGAATTATTCCAAGGAATTTACATTGAATATTTTCCTGTTTTATTTATTTTAGACAAAATATTTTTTTAATTCTATATAATTGATGCGTGAAATTGCTTGCGGACAAATGACGTGTGGCCACTTGCACTTGCATTCGTGGTAGTCAGCTGCACGGACACTTGTTGCCCTCTTATTCAACTTCTCGTGCGTGTAGTCGTACGTTCATGCTCAAATATTCATCGTGTGCACGGTATCTCAGTTAGACTTTACCAGAAATATATCAAGTGTCTCATTTAAACATTTTCCACTATAGTACTCATTGAAATAAAATTACATACACATATATAAGTACATGAATGAAACAAAAAAAAAATGAAATTGTGGCATGTTAAATATCGTATTATAAACGTTCCGCACATTATTTATTTTTTGAGAATATAATAAAGTCTTTATTATTATTTAATACACACCAATTTTGTCTTTGTATATAAAATTATCATTGTATATAATCCACTTTTTATTGCTGAAAATGGTTAGGAAAAAATTCTTTTCCTTTTAACAAACTATGTGTGTATTATATCTTTTATTTTTAAGGGTTTTTTCTTACTTTTCTTTGTGAAATCTTAAAACTTATTCACCGCGAGTGTGATGAAGTACGTTTTATACCTCGTTAAAAATTTCTTTTTCTTTTATTCGTAATTCTTTTTTATGTATGAGCACAAAATTTATAAAAATATAAATAAGAAAGTTATTTTCATTTTCATTAAAGTCAACTTTCAATTTTTTTTTACACACCTGTACGTATAGAAATCATTATATATTACATGTCGGTCCTGTATAAAGCTTGAAAAAGCATCGGGAATATATATTATAGATAGTGAGAAAGTGGGCACTCTAGTATACAGATGCATATATTTTCTGTGTTCATGTATGCAAGTCAAGTTATTGCGTGATCCTCACCAGATCATCGATATTCTAGTAGTAACTATAGCAATGAAATTCGGCCCACATATTATCTATACAGAGATAACGACAGGGTGAGAGAAAGAGAGAGGGAATAAGAAACAATGTGCTTGTGTGTGTATGTAAATATCTTCAAGCAAAATGTTTGAATTGATTTTTACATTTAAACTGTGTAGTGCGAAAACAGTAAAAATTTGTCCTATTAAAATAAATATAGTAAAATTTTTTATACAACTACAAGTATGAATAAAAAAGGAAAAATACTATATGTTTATACTTTCATAAAAACTCTGCTCGAGGCTACAGATGTCCAGTAAAAATCTTTTATCGCACACGATGTGAAGCGTCTGACAGGAAGAAAAGTCTCGCTTTTTTTTTATTAATTTTTATCTACAATATAAAGGGTAGGAACTGTGGACGATCGATAAAAGTATCAACTTCACGGCCATGCAATTTGATTGCTTATTGTGCCAGTGTGAAATATACATACATAGTTACGTCTATGTATCCATATATGTATGAATCTATCAAACTTATAGACACACACATGACGTTACAATAAAAAAGTTTGAAAAAATTTTTCTTGCTCTCCAGAACATTTACAAACAATATCGCTTTAAAACGATTACTTATCCACATCACGTGAGGAATTTTATCCGTCAAAATTTCAACTCTCATGCACGATCTATCAAGCAATTATTCAAGTATCAAAAACAAAAACCTAAAAAAAAATCAGCTTTAATTTCGTGTTTAATTCCAAGTTAATAAAACTTATAATAAGAATCAAAACAAAAAAAAAACAACATACACATAATGTGTACATTTCTATAATCTTCACCGTCAAATATTCTCATATATAATTCCTTCTCTCGCTATTAATAAATAAATTTTAATAATATCTTATTTTTTTAATCATAAATATATTGATTTCCTTTCAACGACGAATGAAAATAAATGAGATAAAGTCAACGACACATTAACACGATATATTTTCGTGATTATGACACGTCTGTATTACTGATATGTTTCACGATATGTTGACAGGTACTCACGTATACATAAATCCATATATATATATATATATAATATTAATATATTTATTTATGTACGTATGTGTGTGTCATTCGCCGCAGGCCATCCGGTGAATTACACTAGCGAGCGATTTGCTAATAGCGTGCGCGCGTCAAACAAATTACTTAGTATCTCAGAATATACCACGAGCATTGAGTCACTAAGTCCACTATAGTAACGGGTTTCCGAAGTCCATATATATACAATTAAAATACATGCATAAATGTGTATAGATATATAGATGTTGTTGCTTATGCTAGGAAGTGCGATTTATGAAAGTGCGATTCGCTTCAGTGTATCCCTTTGTTCATACATTGCAGCGCTAATATTGTATGCATTATCGTGTAAATCATCGCACACCCTGTGATGTGACGTCATGTGATTCACCCTGACCTGTTGTTGGCAGAAATAAAAGTAAGGGGAGGAAAGGAGGGAGAGGAAGGAGTAGAAGTAAAAGAAAAAAAAAAGAAGAAGCGAGAAAGAGGGTGAGGGTTGTTTTGAGGCGGTAGTTTATATACAGTCACGAGGAGGTTCACAAGTCACGAACGGATTTTAGATTTTGATTATTATATTCATATAGGTGTATATTTATATGTTGTATGTATATACATATGTTTGTGTATTAATTTTATATACAAATGCGCTTGCAGTATAATTTTTTTGAGTCCATAGTTATTGGATTAGAATTTTTATTTTTGTATATTAGTTTGTATGTATATTTTGTTCGTTATCTGATGAGATTTAATTATAATATGTGAGATGTAAGTAATTTAAATGTTTTTTTATGTTAAAAATATCCTGTTGATTTTAAATTTCAAATTAATTTGAAATAAGTTTACGTGAGAGCTGTGAATGTTAAAGTTTGTGACATAATTTGAGGATGTAATAAAAGATTTTTGAATTCGAAAGTGCATGATGGTGATAAATATTTTTATATTTGTGTGCAGTGTGTTTATTTGTTACAGATTTCATTATTTGATTTTGAATTTTGTATGCTGAATTAAAAGACGAGCAATAAGAATTTTTTCAATATTATTATTGGTGATTTTTTTTTTGTCAAAACGTTATGACAATACGATTCTTTTTTATTTGCCAACAAATCCATATACATCGCACAAACAAAACATAACGATAGTCACGGTATATTTCGTGACAATGTACCTTAAGAATTTATACCATCTTTAGTTATTTTTTTTTTTTTT
>JAQQBR010000003.1:6058871-6070285 GCA_030347285.1 Microctonus hyperodae | reverse complement strand
AATACTAGTTTAAAAAAAAAATTAAAGGATGTTAGTGCCTTGCTAATGAAGTTGAGAAATAATTTAAATCAAATTGAATATCCGTGAATTTATTTAAAAATTCTATACAATTTCTGATTTTAAATATTATGTCTTTCATTAGTGTACTCTATTTGTATAAATTCATAACTAAAACATCTCACAAATGGACGGGAATAATAAAATAAATTGTACACAACCGGTTGAGTGCGCACGGATACAGGATACAGTAGCAATTCCAACTATCACAATGTATATAAAAAAAAACCATCCATTTATTCACAAGCACAACCTTTGTCTTATAATATATCTACGCGTGTAGGTGTGTATCCTACGAGAACCATTGAGTATTCACTCTTATTAATCACCCACATTTATTATACATGTACATCATATCGTAATATACGTGATAATAAATTGTTATATAGCGCCTTTGAATAATTCTCGTGTAATAAATTATCAACATTAATTTTTATCACCATGTATATATTATTGTCAAACAAGCTAAAGAAAAAAAAAAAAATTACTGTAACATCAACTATTTTTAATACAATCAAATACGCATTATGTTCGTATAAGTAGATTTAGTATAACCTCGTCAGACATATATTCACGTGGTTAAATCTGGTTAGCATCAATTGCGTGTATAATATATTATAAAATTGTTGAATAAAATCTATTATTATTCCGTCACTTAGCGATAATCAGCCCACGAATAATTATTGTCAAGACTGTTTAACGCACCCACCTATCATTCAGTTTAAAAAAGCCACGCGAGATTTTCATCGAGAAACGCACGTATAGTATTCAATCACGATAATGCAGGGTGCAGTAGATGTTTAGTTCTCTCTTCTTTTTTTTATTTGCAGTAGACACACACGATATAAACGATCGCGATTAATATATCGATTTAATTTATGTCTTGATACATGCGAATATTCCGGATGATATTTCCTCTTTTTGATCAGTGATGAAATGTTAATTTGAAATGAAAATTTAATTTTTGATTTTATTTTAGGGGATAAATATAATTTTTTATATAGCGGATTAGTGAATAGAATGATTCAGAATACAATATTTGTGTAATATTATTGATATTTCTCACAAAGTTAATGAAATCTCTGTGATTAATTTGTGAAGCGTTAAATAATTCGTGATATAATTGGCTATATAATTCAATGTTCCGGCATCAATCAATTCGGTACAGTGCTTCAAGTAATTACATTGCCCAGATGAAATTCAATACGGTTTAAAATAGTATTGAATCAGTTATCATAATCACCGGTGAAGATATTGCATAGCAACTAAAAATAAAAAAAAAAAAAAAAGGAGTGAAATAAATATTTTATTCGAAATTTAATAATATTGTATTTTGAATATGGTTAACATAAATTATTATACTTTATATTCATTCATGATTCTAATAAAATATTCTATACATTATTCTTGATAATTCAATGAAAATTCAGCCATTCATGGTCGTTGATAATCACACGCACATTGGCCATTAATTTAAATTGTCATTTCTACTTTTCATGTCATAAAATACAAATGAAAAATATTATGTAAAATTTAAATGTACATTTATTTAATTATACAAAGTAAAAATGAAAGAAATAAATAATTATACAAGTTACAAGTGCGATAATTGATTAAATATTTTCAATTTATCTTTGAAACTCGTTCATCCTGGCCTCGATATGTCAAAATGAGTTTCACAAGCAAACGATACTTATACTTACCCGATGAAACTTGTGCGCTTAAGTCGTGATATCGGAAACTCATCGACATTTGAACTTCAAGTTGAATCCTAAGTAACAAATGTTTTCTGAAATGGAGAAAATTATATATCATCCTTATATCTTTAAGAATACATATTACTTTATGAATAAATCTACCCTAGTTACCGTTTCTTTTTTTCATTTATTTCATCTCGTTTTTCCTCCGCTGTCATCAACATCTCAAATAAACACAAATAAATACTTCATTTCCCACGAAAATAAAATAAAAAAAATACATAGATCAAGTTAAATATTTTCGAATGCATTTATCAAAGTAAAAGATTTTTTTTTTATCATCAATCTACGTGTAAATAAAACGTTGTTTGTTTTCTTATTTCCTTTTTCTTTTTACCACTTCCATGGAACTCCCTTATGTGACATATAAAGTCTAGATGTTGGCGAAAATCTTTGCGAGAAGGTGACGATATGGCGCACACTCTACAGTAGCTTACTTACTGGCAAGTCACAAAAGTGTCCTGCTGAGTAAACGATAACATCTAAAATCTTTTCTGCCTATAAAGAGATTCAAGTCAGCTGATCTTAGTAGGTGGTCGTGACATCGAAGCGATTCGCAACATGTCGTTATTTTGAGAATATAAGCTTAACGTTGTCGTTGTGGTTTAACGTCGGCAATGGAACGCGAAAGGACCTTCATCGTCGCCCGTTAAACGAAGTCACGCAGAGCCGTAATATGGTATACATGCACACAAAAATACATACATTCTTACGTATGTATTTATGTAATATTATCCTACCTCTCCAAATATTTTCGCGTCCTCGGTCTAACATTCGATAAACAGTTATTCACCAGCTGCGAGGTAAAGCTTCGTACACAAATGCTTACGTTTGTTATCAATTTACCTTGGAAAGTCAACTAGATTTATCAGACTCGTATAAACAATCTGTTCTTCGCTCTTTAATCTTACCTAAACTAGTCGGTATACACTTATCAACCTATATATACTATAAATTTATAGCTAAGTGTTTCATTGTATTTTATAGCAGGCATTTGAGAATTTACCTCGACCTTTTGATTGTAATATAAAATAAATATTTAATAAAAACAAGTATACAATGAAAATTTATTAATTAATTATAAATCAGAGTATAGATTTATTTTATAATTTTTTTAATTTCTAGGCGAAGAAGGTGATGGCCCGTACCGCGCGCTCACGACGAAAAATGGCAAATACAAGTGACACACCGACGTCAGCTAGCAGTCTTCTCTCCACAACAACAACCACGCCCTTTATTGATGCAACAACGTCAACGAGTTATACGAGCGAGAATTATAGCTTTAATTACAGTCACATTGCTAATAGTCTTGGTGTCGGTTATTCCCTTGATGATCTCAACTATACCGAGCTGTGGATCGACGTTTGGAATCATACTGAAGCAAACAATGTTACTGAAAGACTTAACTCAACTGCATTACCACCGGGCGGATATTGTGATGAATGGGAGGCAGCTCAACATAAACTATTTCAGGTAAGACAGAAGGATGCAACCGAACGCAAATATCACCCGCTCGCTTGATGTTGGGGTTTGTGGTGTGGTTATAGAGCTAAGTGGCGTGGTAAAGCTACGGAATTTAAGTGTGTCCGTTGCTCCCATGCGGTTAGCTCAATGTTGCAACTAACCGCATGAGCGCCCATACACAATTCTAATATTCCTAAGTAAATCACATTCTCCCTCGTCTGTTTATTCTACGAGATTGATTGTATCGTTTGTCAACAAACAATTAAATACTTTAAATTAATTTAATCGCAATTATAAAATAAAATATATAAATAAATGATTGATAATATTTTTTTTTTTATTTTTATTCGTAATATTTGCATTGTTTTTAGTGTAATACTCGATAATATTTAATTATTTTCGTATGTGTGTTAATGATTAATTTAATTTGTATATTTATTTATAAATTTAGGCAGCAAATCTCTTCTTCACTGCAGCATTTTTGATACCGAGATCGTTCAAGGCATCGGTATTGGCATTACGTACTTTTCTTACTGCTGGTTTCATGCTCGCAGCATTATGGGCCGGTATAACAATTTGTGCACTTGACGCAATGCTATGGTGTCTTGCACTTGGATTACTCAATGGAATTCATTCGCTCATATTAGCTTGTCGTTTTTTACCACCAGCGTTGAGTCCCGAGCTCGCTGAACTGTATTTGAAATTATTTAAGCCATATCGAGTGAGCAAAAAACACTTTCAAGAGTTGGCTAAAGAAGCACGAATACTCAAGCTTGATCCTGGACAAACGTATGCAACTGAGGGTGTCTCGCCCGCAGATGAGAGATTATCAATATTGTTACGTGGCAAGTTAGTACATGTGATTTTTATTAATTTTCCGAGTACATTCTACTAATTGAGGTTAAATAAATTTTAATTGAGGTGAATTTTAATTAGGTTTTACTAATTGATGTTAAACAAATAAATTATTATCGCAGTTTATATTTCTATTTTTTTTCTCACTGTCAAATGTTTAAAAATGTTTAAAAATAAATTATTTCATTCAATTTTTTTTTCTACAGCAATACAGAGAATGTATCGGAAAATAGTTGGGATTTTGAATTAGTGCCAAATATATTTATAATATATTCCTAAAAATTAAAAAAAAAATTGGCAGTATTATAGTTAATTTCGAGATGATTTTCATTAATATAATATTGCCAAAAATATAAATTTATTTTCAAAATGCATTCCTATTATATCTTTAAATAAACATACAAAAGCATTTGTTTAAACAACAAGATTATTTCGCCTCAATTTAGATTCCATCTCATCATTTGTATTTATTTAAATAAAATTAAAATGAATGAGAAAATAGTAAATGAAGATTTATCACGATTTAATTCAGGCTAAAGGTGACGTGCGACGGTACACACTTGCACTATGTGAGGTCGTATCAGTTTGTCGACTCACCGGAATGGGAAGCTACACATGAAAATATCGATGATGTTTTTCAAGTGACAATAAGAGCTGAAGAGTCCAGTACATACATATGTTGGACGAGGCTTAAATTATTACGAGTTTTGAGACATAGACCATTACTCAAAGTTGTATTGAATACTCTTATTGGCAAAGACATAACCACAAAATTATATGCCCTCAATGAACAACTTGCTGGTGTAGCAGCAGCGCACGAAAACGCTGTATCAAATCCTTATCGTGGCGTTGCAAGAAGTATGAGCGTGGATGCAGTTAATACTGAAACTGCTGGTCGTGTTAGATCGAACACATGGAAGACTCAAAGGAGACACAGTAATCCACGTACGAATTCACAATTTATTTATTCATTTATAAAACTATAATTTCGTAATTAATTATTTTCCTCAATCGAATTATATGCATTCATATTTATTTTTTTTTTGTAATTTTAATACTTGCAGGTAGTTTACCACAAACTTTCTCTAATCAGTATTGGACGCCAGTAGTTGCGAATCATTTTCCATCGACCTCGCCCTTTATTTCGACGCAGCCAAACGTTGGTTATTCACTTATGCCTCAAGCCGTGACATTTTCACCACCGCCACGAGTGCCAACTGCAACTCATCCGCCATTGATAAGGCAACGAAGCAGTGGAGGTGCTGGTGGTGATTATACACTTTTGCCACAGACACCAAAACTCGAGCGCAAACGATCAAAGAAAGCAGCACGAGAGGTAAATTAACATTTGCACATGAATTTAGTGAATATTAATTCACTAGAAAATTTAATATTTCAATTACTTTCCTCTTAACGAATTATAAACACTCAATAATTATATTGAAATGGATATTTCGTTGAATAAATTGAAGAACTTAAAAATATTGTTAGAAATTTGTTAAAGTTGGTGAATAAAGGTCGAATGTATGTCAGATAAAATAGAATCAGGGCGGGGTGAATGGAATGTGTAAAAAGTTACAATAAGACGGGAGTCATTGACTTGCATGTAGGAATTTGTCCAAGGACAAAGAAAAAGGGTCGTGGAGAGTCTAGTCACTGGAAGGGTGACCCCGAGGGTGGACGCTCGTCTACTCAACTCATCATGACGCTTTGAGAAAGAAAACATCTTTTGGCCGTTCAAATACTTGTCCATTTTTTTTTTTCTTACGTCTAATTTCTTTCTCTATTTTTTCTTCTTTTCGTCTACTTATTTTTCCGTTCTCTTCCACTTTAGGTCTCTCCTACAACTCAGAAAATTTTTATTAAATATGACATGTGTACTGAAAGAATAATTAAATTCCAGGATAATAATATAATTAATTACATTCACATATAATTCATTTCTCATCTTCTCAGTACATGTATACATTCTTTTTTTTTCAGGTAACATTCGAGACACCTGTATGACGCTCGCTCGACGGGGAGGGTCCTGCTAGCGTGCCGTTACTGTCATTGTCACCGCAACATACCGCGCCCTAGCCCCGTCGATTTTTTCACCAACCCAACAGCATTTACTGGGTCGTCCGCACGCTGAAATATATTTTATGAACATTCATCTATATAAATAGGTACATAAAGACGCCCAAAATGCGACGGCCTATGATGAATTAAATAAACAAATAACCACGAAATGAACAATGTAAATGTGTGTATTTTAATAACGTGTTATGTTTTATGTGACAATGGTACGAATACAATTTACACTGTCGATATGGAGATCGGAATTATTCATGGAATTTGATTTATTTTATTATTTTTCTTTTTTTTTATTATCACATTGCACAGTGACGGCGCATTCGCAGCATGTGGACAGTCAAAAATGTTAGATGTCTGTGTGTTACTATCGATCGTGCGCGCCATGGAGAAATTTCGTACGTTTATTATACAATACTACACGAATATCGATATTGAAAAAAAAAAAATGAGAAAAAAAAATTATAGTTAGTAATAATACAAATAATAATAAAAATTATAAAAATAATGAAAATATTAATAATAATAATTGTTTAAAAGAATAAATAAACATGAGAATAGTGACATTGATAATGAAAACAATAAAATATAATGATGCATTCAGATATATAAAAGGTGAGAGTAATTTGTTAAAAATAAGTTACCACAAATTGTGAATACAATGAACAACATTCGTGTTGTGTATAAGTTTTTACATTGACTGTGATTAATAAATAATGGATATAAATTTATTGTGTTAAGATATGAATAAAATAAACGGAATAAAAATAATAAAATAGATAAAGTAAAGAAAAATATTAAAAACTTGAAAAGTAAAATGAGAAGTTAAATATTGGGACATGTTGCATCGCAAAGTGCTGTTATGTCTTCTCTTTTACATACATATATAAATGATCCAAATGATGTAAAAGGAACGGGAAGAATTCACCAGCTTTGGTTTTACTTTCATTTTTATTTTTATCCTCATTCTCTCAAACTGTTTCTCACGGTTTCTTCTGCTGACGAATGCGTGTAAAGTACTAGTCTTATTTTTCTTTTTTCGTTGGTATATGTATATTCACGAGGTTGTCTTTTCACACTGGGTACAATGATGAATAACGAAATGGAAAATTGATAACAAGACATAAATAAATTGATAATGGAAATGGTGAAGGAAAAAAAATTCGAGAACGGCATTGGAGTTCTCATCTCGAGGACACGCGCGCTTCTGCCTAGATGTTGCTCAAGGGTTAACGTATGTATAAATTGTGCATACGAATCGATTCACATATCTAATAGCTCTAGGATGCTCCAGGAATATTACATTCGTGCCGCTGTTTTTATAAGTTTCATGACTGAATAAAAAAAAAATTAAATACGAAAAAGAAGAAGAAACAACTTTTGGAAAATAAAAATAATTAAGTTGCCTATTATTCGAAATAAAAATGTATAATATTTATATTCAAGGATATGAATTATTGAATAAATACGCGTGTAAAGTTTTATAAAAAGTGAACATTTTGGTCGAGCATTCAGTCGAAAAAATTTTATGCTACTATTAATAAATAATCATTGTGATACGTCATTTAATAAAAAAAACCCAAGGCAGAATAAAAATAAAAAAAATAATCGCCAGTTTTACAATGGATTATCTAAATAAATGAGAAAATTGCTGTATGTGTAATAAATTTTTCATATAAAAACAACAAAAAAATTATCTACAAATAAATAAAATTAGTTACAAACAAAAAAAATAACAATTTTAATTCAAACTTTTAACACAATAAGTGCTTCATAAATAAAAAAAGATTTAAAAATATTAAACAATGAAAAAAAAACTACGAAATACTTTTCAAGCAAAGACTAATAAAACAAAAAAAGTAAATACATAAATAAATAAATGAAGAGAATTTGCAATAAAAGTGCTTCGTGAAAAGAACATAAAGAGCTAATTATAAAAAACGCCGAAAATCGTAATCGTATAAGAATGTGTAAATTAAATAACACAACAAAGTGAACATGAAAAAAAATTTTTAAAAATAAATCACAACGATATAAAAATATAAGTGACAAAAATAAATTTAAAAAAAATTATATAAATAAATAAATAAATAAAATAATACCAAATAGCTAACATATGAAATATATCGAACCGCGAAATTAAAACACTGACTGTTTGTATATTTCTATGTTTATATAAGTCCCAGCGAATGAGTGACGTGAACAGAATAAAGAGGGTTGATTAGTATACATATATACATATATAAATATATAAATACATATATAAAGGTGTGCTCATAAGGGTATGCAAAGGACAATACTATTACTGAAGTTTATATCCTCGCTATTCAGTTGGGCATCGTTGTGCAAATGTCTGTCGTTGCTCGTTATAATGACAGTGGCAAATTTATAGAGCGTAAGACGACTCCGGGAAACTATGCAAACCGGAAAATGTATACAGCTTTATGGGTGCTAACCTGAGTAAAGAAACAGCGAGAAAGAGAGGGAGAGTAGCGAGTAAAACATTTTCATACACAACGTGTTCCATTATGTGTACTGTAATTTTTACATGCACATGAAAGAAGTGATAAATTACTAATTCAATTTTTCCACTTTGCGGCTGTAAAAAAATTTATTTCTCAACATGTAACAATGGCAACGATAAATAATATATCTACATTTGAAATAATGTAGTTGAATTATGTGTATAATTATACACAAATGTATTTTCATGATAATTAATAATCCTGAATGAAATTGAAAAAATAGTGTGATCATAGTGATTTTTGTTAATGCACATGGGTAATTTAATTAATTTATTCCAGTAGAGATTTTATACGATCACTATTCTTTCATCAACTGGCTCACATTCTATCCATGGTTTCCTATATGTATGCATTCATTTGATACTTACACATATATTCGCTGATACATGTGAATAGTCAAACGTAAACGCAAATCCATTGAATGCATCCGTCGATATTGGCACGATACTCCACAAATGGGCAGATGGCCAAAGGAGCGATGCTGTAGTAGGGGAAAATAATACAAATCTAAAATGAAAATGAAAAAACAAGAACGGGGAAAAAACACAGACGAAACAGAAAACTTGTCTGTATTTTTCAAACCAGCTCAATCCCTATACAAACTTGATCTATTTACACGCCGATGGTTTCGCTCTCGATGAATCAGCGAATTTTATTTTATTTTATTTTATTATTATTACTATTTATTTTTTGTATATTTTTCTGCGTCAACGTCATTGACGTATGCTAAAAAATAGTAATGTATGTGTATATGTATTCGGATGTATTAGTTATTTTTTTTATTATTTAATTCGGATTTTGAATTGCAAAAATTTATATCCCTATCGGATTGGAATCTTCATTAATATTCACCCAACATTTTCATCGTCCTTTTTTCATTCTCTCTCTCTCTCTCTGCCTCAATCTCATGTTTTTCTTTTTATTTAATTTTTTTCATCTTGATTTTAATATAAAAAATATTTTAAATTGTCAGTGTATATATTTTCCGGGACCCGTTTTATTCCCCAGTGATATCAATCGAGACAGGGATTGAATGGTGAAGAGTGTGAAAATAAACGATTGTCAGAAAATATATATTTTGTTTTTTTTTTAAATTATAAAAATGAAACTATTATATAAACACGAATAAAAAAACAAAATCACTTGTATAATATTGATAAGACTATACATGAATAAGTATTTATTACTATTATATATATATTCGTTGACTACTATGTTAGAAATAAAATGAATGAAAAGATGAAAGAAAAATGAAAGAAAGAAAAAAAAGTAATAAAAATAATAATTTACAAAGAATAGCAATGAATTTATACAGAGTTTTTTTTTCCCCTTGCCGCCCCCTGGTTTTTATATTCTACAACAGGGTAGGATTAGTTCTCATACCTACCCGCGCAGGATGACGAGGAGACGAGGAGTGCGGCAAAAAGGGGTACGCATAATGGCGGGAAACGTGGGTGAGTGGATCGATGGTGAAGAAGGCGAAGCGGACTAGCTCATGGCTTAACCCCAAAAAATTTTTTTTTATATTTTTTAAACAAAAAAAATTTCCATATTCATATATTTGAATTTTTTTTTCTTCTTATATTTCCATTGTGTCCTTCCACTAAAGTGCACCTTGTTTTATTTAATTATCAATAGCATGTGTAAAATTATAAATAGACCTATAACTTACAGTGCCATTTTATCGATAATATTATTATACAATTATTTCTAATTATAATATCAGTCAACCACCGTCGAAATTATTCGATAAAATAGATTGTACTGGTTTAGAATAATCCACCGTATCCACTCTACGTTCAGATGCACTTGCGTGAGTTATGTCAGATGAAACACTGATAACTGATCCTTGATCGTTATCAAAATTATCACTGCGAGAAATGTGTATTCGTAATTTTTGATTATTTCCTTCTATTAACTGTAACATGACAATAGAAAAAAAAAAAACAAATTGCAGAAGCGCTGTATTTTAATATCTGATGAAAAATAAGTAATATAAATTATTCCATCAAAATTATTGATTACCTCATCATTATCCTCGTCAATTAATTCCGGAATATAATCATGAAATGTACGATGAGTTGACTGGAGGTTTTGATTCCTCCATTTGCCGATATATCCATTGCTCTTTGGAATTTCAATTTCAATTGTCGTATAATGAGATGAATGTATTGGTCGATATCTGAAAATAAAAAAAATAATAAATAAATAATCCTACTCGAACTCATTGGTAAAATTGATAATTTTTTAATGCAAAATATCGAGTGGCTTTTGTGAAATTATAGTCATTTGTGTCTAGAATTAATGAACTAGTGATTGTTGATGGTGATTAAAATTTTTATGTATAACGTTAATAGTAAAACGTTACGAAAAAGTGTAATTAGCGAAGCCTTGTCGCTTGGAATAGACCTTAAATTCTAACGCGTATTCAAAAGTAGGGCGTGTCCATGCACAAGATCATATATTAGATTTATGTATGTATACATGTATATTATATATATAGGTATGTAGATGTAGATACGTTGTGTATATATATTGATGTATGTATTTGGTATCTGCTGGCGCGGCTCGTATTTCAACCACACCATGTTCAAAGTTTCCCGAATCGAGTTGTGAGTTACGTACATGTAATAAGCCATTCGAGTTCACTCTTCTCAATAATTTGCTGGCGTTAACTAAGTTT
>JAQQBR010000003.1:6004557-6018057 GCA_030347285.1 Microctonus hyperodae | reverse complement strand
ATCATAATTCATGACATGTGAAGAATCGTCACCAATCATGAACTCTCATGATATCTAATCACGTGAATAAGTTTATTTTTTACATGATCATCTGAATACAATTATAATTTTTCGTATTCGACTTTGAAGTACACTAATAAAAGCTGAGCTAACATTTAGAACATAATCGACGTGAAAACGAATATAATAAAGTCAGATAAAAATGATAATTTCCAACCGTTTCAAATTCGATCAATAAAATATTTTTCAAAGTATTTTATTATAAATTAAATGAATTTCATTTATTTCCATACACGAAATATATTCAAAAAAAAAAAAAATAGAATTATAAAATTAAAAAATACAAATTACATTTGATATCCACTAAAAATATGTTTATATTTTTAAGAAATATCTCGTGAAATATTATTTTTATATTTGGAATCATCATAAATTAATTACTTCGTAGCTTTTGCTCCGATAAAAAAAAATCTATCTTAAAAATTATTAATCAAATCGTAGAAAGTATATGAGATATAATTTTCTCTTGTGACGGCTGTGTTTCGTGTGCGAGCAAAAGATCCACCACCGACGGTTCTTATTCCACCCCATCAACTCTCATAGTGCGTTTAATTTACGTGTTTTCACGAGTTATTCGCTTCTCGATTACCCTCTTTCTCCGTTCCACTGTCACGCATTCGCGTCCATCCCTCTGAACTCTGGTATATACTTATACATGGTGTTTTGTCCGCCTGGTAGCTTCACATTGAAATAAGGGTGAGTTACCATGACAACGACAAGAAACGTAACGCCCAATCGTACACGACTCGTTGACGTGATCGCCACGATTCAACGTAAATATTATCCGTTAATAAAAAAAAAAATCATCATACGCAGTAGGAATAATTATTGTAATGAAGTCAATATATTCATACAAGATAAGATTATACAAAAAGCTGCTAGAAAGTCGATAATAAAATTAATTGAATTTTCATACATTAAAAAAAATAATTAAAATAATAAATAGATTCAATGACAATTAAAAATACTTCATTTTAAAAAATTATCTCAATATTCCATGCGCAACAAATTACATCTATTAATAATGCATGAAAATTTATTATTTCACATATATTTTATTCGCTTCAAGAATTTTATGTTTAATTTACTTTCTTATGTATTTTTTTTTCTTTTTTAGTATCACATAAATGTAAGGCGTCTGCCAACGCTGATAAATTTATTATCTTTCATGTAATATCATTGTCGACAAATCCGTCTATAGAATTGTACGCCAGGAAGCTGTCAAGTCGACCACGCGCAGTTATATAACATGAGGACACAAACGCCGCGGAATGCCAAGCCTCACGATCGCGGTTTTCGACACGGACCGATGGCTCACGTCTCATTGTATGCATATTCGAACAGCTGGACACCGGCGCATACAAAACGAACGATATTCATCCTTCATTCATCCCTCATACGTATGGCCAGAAAATGTACACGACCCTCAATTCACTCTTTCTATTCATTGCTTTCTTTCTTGTACTTGAAACATTTTATTCCACACATCATGACATTAATTTACGATACACCTGCAATCATGCAAAATTATTATTACTGACTTACAATTATGTAGAGCGCAAATAAATTAAATTTTTCCATCTGATACATTTTTTAATTTCTACTAAATTATTTTCCATAAACAAAATTTATTTACCTACAAAAAAAAAACATAAAAATATACATTCTTTTTTTAAAGTCTTCGAGAACATTATTCATATATGAAATGAAAGCAACAGTGGAATGTTCAAATCATCCTCTATAATTCTAATATCGCTTTGATGTTCCAACGTCGTTTCTCTGTCTCACCTTTATCATCAGTAAAGCGACACATACGATGATGAAATGTTGCGTCTAGTCGTGAGGACGATTGCACCCCGTCGCGTCAGTCACCAGCACACGGACAAGAATATATGTGTATACTCACCGTATCTATTATTGTCATCTCTCTATTCCAATCTATATACCTCAATCGATGAATCAAGGGCGCATGTTCAGGCACACATAGAGACGTACACAAAGCCCATCATCATCAGTATTAGATAATTTGTCAATGCGTTTTGTGATGTATAATATATATAAACGTGGGAATAAATATATACAAGTGTCATTATATCACACATATCGTATGCAGATTTAATTTCACCAAATAATTTTTTGAATATTTTCTTTTATACATATACTAATCTGTATATGTCAATTTAATTGTGTACTATGAATAATTTTATTTGTAAGATTGCATTTTAGGCATAAGATCTTTTATTTATAGTCGCAAGTTAAAATTAATTGTCGATGAAATAAAATGTTATTGAAAAAAAGAATTGAATTGGAAAAACATATAAATTTTTGTTACATATTGTTCAATATGGATATTTAAGCAATGAATATATTGCACTATGAAAGCTGTGTATACTTGTTATGACGCGCAAAACTAAAATTGCCGACGCAGTGGCTGCGATGCTCATCCTCATGAACGTTTTTGCTCTGCATGAATGATGAGCTGGGTATTTTAATGAAGACATTCCACGAGCGCTCGTCCGTATAGACACTGCAGCAGCGACTTGTACTCTATATATATATATAGAAGTATATAAAGCATTTTAAATCCATGAACACTCACCCTTTATCTCTCTTACAACATCCCTTCTGTTTATAACGGTCCACAATTTTTTTATTTCGGTGACCTATTTTTTCTCGTGCATTCATCTCGCATCGTCGCTTTATATTTCAAGCATATTATGTTGTTTTTATTGATAAATATTTTTGATTAATGGTTGAAAACAAGAATTATTTATATTGAATATTTAAAAAAATATATATTTATTCAGCATTGAAGTGATAAATTTTTTCGACAGAATTTATTTTTGTGTTGAAGATGTGATGAGTTATTTTTTTTTTATATAATGTATTTATATTTGCGTATGTATTCATACATTCATATATGTATATATGTATATGTGATGTATTGCAGACACATCTGTGTGTAAGGGAGACAATGAATTACTACGCGTGATAAAAAGATCAATCGTTTGCACGTGTTTTCAATTGAGCCCTTGAAAATCATTTTCAAAAAGGGAGCGTAAACGTAGTTAAATAAAAAAAAATAACCAAAAAAAAAATCTATATCAGAAAAACGCAGGTGCATCATGATTCATCAATAATATATCAATCAATAAGAAAAAAAAAAATTTATTATTTATTTCATAATTTAATAATCAAATTAAAATTTAACTACAAACTTTTTAAAAATTCGTTCCTTTGATGGTATGAAAATACAATATCAATTGAAAAAATTGGTTCAAATATATATATATATTTCTATATACATATAAGTGAATGGATACCGCGAGAGATAAAAAAGGCGCAGCGCTTTGGGTCTTCTGAGGTGGCACTGCCGAAAAATGTTCGGCCAACATTCCTAGATGTTTTTTCCGTCCTTTGTCGAGCGCGGCGTCACTATTTCATTGTGGTCATCGCCCTAACAACAGAATGTGCGAGTAGATTTTAAACAATCGTCTCTCATCATATTCAATTATTTTTAAATTACAAATTCGAAATTAATTTCAATTTATATAAATAATATTAATCCGGCATTATTTCACTATTGATTCCTGCCGAAAATTACGAAGACAATTGAACTGCAATTACGATAGTACATATGAACTTATGTAATAATAAAAAAAAATAATATTATTCATATTGAATAAAATTCCCACAACTAAACACAAGGTATATTTAATAATTAATATTCATATTAAAATTTCAAATGAATTGCATCTACCTCAGTGAATTCCAATGCCAATATATCAATATAATTCAACCCTACTGTATGTCTCCAATGTGTATTCATATATGAGGGGTTGTATAACCCCAAAGATATTTCATTAAACCATGTATACAGGGGCTGTCTAAAGCAAGTGCACAATTCCACCTGCTTCTACAATATTTTTTTTATTTTCTTTTCCACCCTGCCACGTGACCAATTGAAATTATTTTCAGACAAGTAATTTTTTATTCAGTTACATGCGAGCTCTTGAGTGCTATTCAACATCAGGACACATATATTATTGGTGATGATGATGTGTGAGAGGAAAAAAAAAGATATACGTTTCCGTTGTGGTAAAGCTCCAAGGAGGATTTTCCTCAGCGAAAAATTTTTCAGTCCCGACATTCCACACGATGAAATGTTGATATGAAGATATAAAGTGCCAGGAAGTCTGCCAGGGCCTCGATTAAGAATTTTTGTCTACACATGGGCCTCACGTGGTATTTTTATGCACTTGTGTATGTGTATTACATCTACTCAGCCACTGCATTTTTCCATATTTCAAATACTATTGCACTGTAGCCCATGTGTTGATGATTTCGTAATACAAAAATTTTATATGAATGGAAAAAAAATGAAGTGATTTATGAATTTATGAGTAAGATAAATTACCGTTGACTCGATTGCATTAGTAATTCTATTGACTTGAAATTTATAAATATTAAAAATTATTTTATTCCGAAAAATTATTAATTAATACCACACGTAATGTGTACAAGTAATAAACGAATGAATAATAAATTGTTATCATGAGAAAATAAACGCTGGGTATCGAAATTGAATAAAATGAGAAGAACAAAAAAAAATAAGAAATTTTAAGTATATAATTACAAGAGGGTGAACGTGTATAGGTAAGGGCGTTATGGCGCCCACTAAATCTTCCTCACGTCTTATACCTATTTCTACCTCCTTCTCAAAAATTTTCCTCTCTCTTTTTCTTTTCCCACCACTCGTTCATTTCCGTATTTAACTCAACTTGCCGCTTCTTTCCTTTACTCTCTCTTCCACGATATATAATTCTTTATCTCAACATCAGAACCACAATTCCCCTCTCCTGCCAATATATTTCTCCATAAAGACCCAACAACAATTTATTTTCCAATTTCGTGAATTTAGTGAGCAACCCGACGTTTTAACAGAATTAATTTTTTTTTCCTCTTCAGTATTATACAATATAATGTCTAAGAAATTAAAAGAGTAAAATGTTAAAAAAAAATTATATATTAGAATGACAATACGAACCAGCAGTAAAATAACTAATAAAAAAATCAGAAAGGTTTTGTCATCAATAATCCAGATCTTTTTTTGATATCATCTCAAGCTATATTTCGTAATTAAATTTAAGATTTCAGATAACCGAGAGAAAAAAATTTATAATACAATGAATAAAATAAAATAAAATAAATCATTTAAATAATTGATTTATTTTTGTTTAAATGGCGATTTCTTTGGTAACAATAAAATATAACGTCTTATATTAAATAGCTCATTATCATCTCTTCCCACCACAGGCGGTCTATACTACTAACAATAATAAATTAAAAAATTATATATAAAAAAATATACATACCATACATCACAATACATGTGAATGAATATAAGTTGATAATTCATTATAGTAAAAATTCTGTAATTTTCTGTTTTCATGTTCAACAAGATGTCGAAATTAATTGTCACTTCTCTCATATCTCATTAATTATAAATACACAAACTTATATAAAAGTGTGTATACAAACTTCTTCATGCCTTTGACGACATGATGTGCATGAATGATCTCGACTGCAAGTTCCCTTTACACGGCACATGTGCAGACAAAATTTTGTCCCTTTGACATTTTCTTCCGCCAGATGTTTATAAATCTTCTGTTTCAAATTTATTCATCTTAACTAATACATATTTGATGATAAAAAAAAAATTGAATGCATGTCAGAATGAATTAAAGAAAAACAGACAATAAAGAACAGTGGAAAAATTTTATATCAGACAAATATGATTCCCTTTATTATTCATCTATGATGACATATAACACGCGAGGTACACGAGTGCAACTCTGAGATTGGGCAATCATTAAAATTAGGTAACATGTGTGTGTTTATATATATTTGTGTGTGTGTAGATGTATGCATATATACGCATGTGTGGATGTGTGTTTTGTTGTGGTGTGAGAATAAGCAGAAAAGAAAAATTTATGATAATGTAAATGAATTTTTGATTTGAATTATTTTGTGTCGGATTTTGTAGTTTATAAACTGTAAAATCGAGGAGTGGAAGCAAATAATGAATAGATAGAACGAGATGGCTGAGGGAGAAAGGGAAAAATTGGGAATAAGGATGATTGCAGTACGTTATTATAATACAATAATTAGCGGTGATACATGGCAAGATCATTGGTCAATAAATACTTTTCTCGACAATTTAAAAATGATCAACTATACACTACGTGAACTAGATATCGCTTGTCAATGACAATTTTTCAAATAATCTATTTCAAGTATAGTCTCTTAAATTAATTAGATAACACTATGTACAATCACTTTGTCTGTCAGTTATTGTTGCGCAATTATTCACGCAAGCACTCTCTATTTTTTTTTCATTTTTTAATAATTTTTTTTCTATATATTAAAACACATTAACGAACAGGAGTTCTCATTATTTTACTTAAATATTTTTTAGTTGGTATCACCAAATCAGCACCCTGGTCATAATTTGTTTTATTTAATAATTTATTCTTTCACTTTTCTTCTTCAATATTTTCCGCAAACTCATTATAACCTGCGGACATATTTCGCCTTTAAAACCAGTATAGATCCTTGGAATCTTGAACCTGCGGGTCCAGACCTGAAATGTAAATCAAACAAAAAAACAATTAGTGAGTGAAGACATATTATACACATACAAACAACCATTAAAATCAAAAAAGAAATATTGAAAAAACAAATTCAAACTTGACTTAATTAATACTAAAAAATCTGTCGCTTATTTTTCCTGTTAAATATTTCGCACAAATCGAAGTCTCTCTTACACTCATCTCCCCCTATTATTTTTTTCCACCTCGTCTCCAAGCAAATAGAAAGAAAATAATAAGAAAATAAAATAACCCATGGGCTTTTGAATGATGTTAGGGTGCGTATTTGGTGATGGGACCCGCTGAGAAACACGGGACAAAATAAAACCAAAAAAAAAAAAACAAGATTCAGACGACGCACGAATTTTCATTCTCTCTCGTGTCCATTGATATAAGATGGTATACAAGTCCACGATATCGAACATTTAAAATCTACATACATCTATATACATATACATATTCATATATATTCACAGTCAAGCTTTATCTTGAATCTTGATATACCAGCCAAGGTTTTAACTCAACAGATCATCAGTAATGATAGCTCTTAGTCGCATTTATATAGACATAGTCGTTATATTGCCATACTACATGGCGCCTCAATCAGTAAAATAAAATGCTGCTATTATACATATATTTATTTATTCACATACATAAAGTATATACCTATCTACCTTGTGTCCATATAAAATAAGATGTGAACGAAGCAAATATTTCGGATGAAAAATGTGTGCGATGATGCTCAATAGTTTTATCAAATTGAGAGACATATTTTACACATGTTTCATTGTATCGTGCACGCGCCAAAACGCGTGTCTTTATACCTGATCGTGCGCTTTGTAGCTATATGTCGTTTATTAATATATAGATGTAGCTACACTGAGAATATAAATATATGTATATAAATAAAAGTACATAAGAATTAACGATGCATAAATGTTTCAAACACAGGATGAATTGTTAGATTCATTGATATAAATGTAGATAGATAGGTAGATAGATATGAGAGCATATTATTAACAGTGAGTGTCCACGTGTCAACGCGTGGCTTTCTATACCTGCTTCAAAGTCATCAGTGCTACGCGTTTGATGCGAGAGAACGTTTAAAAACGATGCAAAAGATTTTTTATCATGTGTAGAGATACAGACATGAGGGAGAGACTCAAGTGTTATTCGATGAAAATTCATTGAACTGGAAAATGATCGAAACATGTATTTAAAGTCATGTGTAAAAAAAGGGAATTAAATATGTATATTATATATTTATGTATAGGATGATTTGATGAGACTCGATTTAAAATTCCGGAATGAATAAAAAAAATATGGCAGTTGTATATTTTTTTTTATTTGATTAATAAATAATATATTAGCGGTAATATGAAATACTTGAATAATTGTTTGTATGAATTTATGGATGTCTGGTAACCCTATATTAATTTCTATCTATCCCCCCATTATGAACGCATCCTTGACCTATGGAGAATATTCACGATTAGAGGGGATGACTCCGTGACTTGGCAAATACTAGCAATATTGTTCGGGTTAGTCAGGGGTATAATGATAGGTATAGGGGAGCGAAATCCATTTAATGCTGCTAATGTTGGTTGTGCTATTGCTACTGTTACTGTTTTCGAGTGAGAGAACAACCCTCACGGTCATTTTGTCTGCGGATAATGCGCAATATATTTGTTCTGACATTGTGATTAGACATCCCGTCTCAAAATTATTGCTATCATTATCACATCATCATTGTCGTTGACGCAGTCAGGATATTTTTCATGAAATTATTTAAATGGTCGCACGAAGATTAGGAAGATAAATAATTATTATTCGTATGTTTATAAATGATTATTGTGGTGAATATTAAATAAAATTGTGTGGGAATAACGTAGTAATAAAGTTCACGTGTTCTTTGTATTTTTATTTAATATGTAGGATATATTGATGTTATTTTATTTGATAAATGATTGTGATGTATGTATATTTATCGAACTTTGAGGTTAGAGATAGCAGAGGCAACAAAGCAAAGTTTATGTATGAATGAAAAAAAAAAGGGAGAATGTTCTGATTCAAAGGAAGATTTAAATGTATATATTCGTATTCATATGCCGACTTCAATAACTTGTAAATCAAAGAGAACGAAAATTGGAATGAGTTCCTTTCCTTTGACTTCTCTTTCCTTGATTCGCAACAAAGCGATAACAATATATGTGTATCTTGAAAGCAGACAGCAGTGCGTAGAAAATTAAACGAACTTCTGTGGGATAAATAATATTCATCCATTATCGCTACAGGAGACTTTCGCATCGTTCATTTTTTCCTATTATAATTTTCCACAGATGCAAATTCATGTCAAACGAAATGAATCAACACTAGGGAATGCATACAATGAAACACGAAAAAGCATGTAAAAAACAATATGAAATATAATAAATTATCTCCGTTTGAGAATGATTATTTTTTAAATATTGAAATAAAATAAAATATTAAATTTATTTATTATCATTTCTATTGTAAATCTCAAAGGACTTACTAGGAAACCATCATGATGACCCTATTATCAACAGGGGTCAAAGACCCTCTTCAAACAAAATCCAATAAACCCCCGTGATATACATAAACAAAATCCATATAGCTATTGTGAATCTCCTTTAGCTCGATCCACCAAAATAATTTTTCATCGCGTATACAATTAATTAAAAATTAAGTCTCTAAACCTTTCATTCCCTTCTAAACTCTATCATCCCACTCGCAAAAATCCATACTTTACAATTTTTTTTTCCACACAACCCTGTACTCAATACACAAAATTTGACTTTTATCCTTCCACTTTTTCCCATCATTACCTATTAAATTATTTTACTAATCACTTTAAATATTTGAATTAATTTTAATTTACCTTCAACTACCCTATTTTTTTCCACGCAGTACATATGAGTATACCTACATATATAATGTTGAATATAAATCCAAGGGAATACAATACGCGTTGAAGAGATCGATGTAGCTGTAAAGGCCGCATACGGCCACTCCCTCCATTTCAACTGCTGACCAATAGTGGCATCGCTCTGGCCATCCCCGCACGAATGCCCACGCGTTGGATTCCACCATCCTCGCTTTGCTTTTCACCTCGCTTCCCTCCGCACATACAAACTGTTTGCGGTATATTGCGTGACGTCATTGTACGACGCCATTTTTGCGAGGCGCGTGCCAAGAAGAGATCTCACCAATGCGTCTCGCGCGTCCAAATGGAATTTTTATTTCACCCTTGTCGCTTCATCCCTCTTCCGCACTTATTTATACGTATTAATTATCAAATAATCAATTTATCAAAGTTATTAATATATAATATAAATAAATAATGAAATAATACATTTCATTATTTAACTGATAAGTCTACGAGTTATTCGAGTAGTAATTTTTTTTTCTTTTATTTATATTCATATATATTTTAAAGTTTTCTTTATATTCTTTATATAAATATTTCTTTTTATTAAAGCTGGAATGTGTGTAGCATCAACACGTTCATGATGGCGACGCGACAACAGCTTTTTCGCACGGTGCACTCGAAATCCGCCCAAACAACTCAAGAAGATGAGTGTGTGTGTGCGATATATACGAAAAATATCGCGTTTATACAGTTGACTTTTTTCCCCTCCCTCCATTTATACTCTTCATATATCATTCATGTTGTTACTCCTACTTTGGAATTTTCATCGTTTTTTTTTTCTACATGTATTCCTCAAAAAATCTATCCAAACATCCATACGCAATTGCTTATATGTACAAACCATCATCCACACCTTCATCGTTCGTTTCAATAAGGTTTTCAATGAGGCAGTAATTTATTAACGAATAAAAAGGCGACGAAAACGATGCGAATGAATAATTCATTAGTGTGTTAAATTAAATTGATCAATCGCACGCAGCAGAGACCACCGCACATACATGTGAATTAAAAATAAATTAAGAGAAAATGTATAAGAAGTAAAAAAAAAGATTGAATAAAAATGGTTATATCTACTAACGCAATATGGAAAGCCAACATGTACCTTTACTACTGATGTATAATACGCGTAAGTAGTAAGAGTTTGTATCTGCATTTTTCTCTCTGTCACTCTGATTCTCTTTTTCTGATAATATTTTAACCACGATCGAGTGTAACAGGAAAAAAGTAACGACTATTGACCATCCACAGAGCCACAAAAGCCATTTATCAGTTTGTCCCACACGGTAATTACGATTTATTTCTCTTAATCGCAGTTAAACGTCTGCCAATTTATGCTGTTCAAGTTAATTTACGCAATTATATAATTACTCGTTGACGGTTAAAGGAGCGAGAAAAGAGAAGCCCGCAGAGGTAGAAAGGGGATTTGAGGGAAGAAGTAGAATGAGCCCGTTAAAGTCACTGCGAACAGCCTCAATGGTTATGCCTGATACTTGCAACTGTGAGATAAGAACACACCATTCAGTTAGGTAATGACGGTAGTTTAATTTTTAAACACACTCAACTGGCAACGTCATTAATTTAATATACATTACTCAACTGTACTCAAAATTTATATAAAAAATTCAAATGATAATCTGATTGAATAATTCTAAAGAATAAAAAAATTATTAATTTATGAAAGCTATATTTTTTACTTATTATTCAAAAATATTCTAAATATTTGTAGAGACAAGTGTATATGATTATGTATATTAATGTGCATTATATTATTTTTTTATAAACTATTATTTACTATTTAGTGGAAGGCGACGACAACGACGTAATGACGATTACCAAGAATGACAAAGTAGCTCTCGGGATAGCCCCATACAGTAGCGCACGCCAGTTGGAATAGTGAACGTAGCCAACATTCCTTTAAGCAAATTCCATAAGAACCCGTTTGGCTGATGGCGCGCGCGCAAGCGCACGAGTTGTATAGCGAAAACTACTCTCGCGAGAGAGGTTTGAGAGTATCCAACCTAAACAGGTGTGCTAAGTGTGTACTAACGTTGCATGTCTTTAAATATAGTTTCGACTTATTGCATATATGAGAATGCTGTGAAAATTTCCTCTCGATGAATTACACAATCTTGATAACAATTCTGTGGAGATGAATTATTTGTTTATAGTTTAGGCGAAAGAGAAAAATATACGTTTACACACAGAAACAATCTGTGAATTAATTTTAATAATGAAAAAATTTTATTTTATCTTTCTTGAAGACAAAGAACAATCGAATGGTTTTTTTGAAATGTATAATATTGTATAAGAGTAAGCGGTGAAATTGTATGGGTTGGCGTATACGTTTATACAGGGAGGGTCAGAAAGTCATGGGCGAGGGAGAGAAAATATAGTAGAGAGTATAGCAGGGTTAAAGGAATGGCTGCCAAGGGTTGAATCAGTGACACACGAGAGGCAGGGAGGACTGCGGATGGGTTCGCTATCGATTTTAAGCCCTCCATAATACTATACACATACATGTATCTATGCACATATTTTCTGTACACGTCTGTCTATATTACTAATATTTATTATTAGTTTTAATAATAGTTAATATTGACAGAAGAAAAAAATTTACTGTTAATTAAAAAAATACTCTCAATATGTCGAACGATAAAATTTAATACGAATGAATAAATTAATTCGCCACAATTTTCGTTCTTTTATTGAAAGAAAAAAAATATTGATATTCAATCAATGAGGGTTGTAACTTGGTATCAGCATTCAGAATCTGATGATAAGACAAGTGCACGGATTAAATATAAAATTTATACCAGTTTTGTAATTTAATTTTTATTTTTCTTCAAAATAAAATTTAAACTTAATGAAAATATTGAAGGGGTAAACAAAAGAACCGAAGGCGTGTATCGAGAATCGCAATATGCAACAAGATAGGCGTGGCCTGCTTCATTCGAGGGGCGTGTCTATATATCTGTATATATTATATGCATGTATACATAAATGGAAAGAGACAGAGTATAGAAACTCGCGTCAGCTGCACTATACCTGCAGATCCAAATATACCCGTTTGTTCATGTATTTTTTTTTTTTTTCTAAACCTGCATATATATGTATACATTATACATGTACTATAAAATATAATATGAGCTTTTTTTGCATTCTGTGTAAAATTGTCAAGACTTTTTCACACACGCCCAGTGATTTTTTTTTTTTTATTATTTTCTTCACTCGCCGTGTGAAATTCTAACTTACTCCCAGCCTCTTTCACTGTGCAAGTGTCCGCACACACGTCAGCCAGGCTTCAAACATCCCTTTCGTCTTCAGCCGTGCGCAAAAGACTTATTTACAACCCTCACCGGGACAGCAAATAATACAAATATTCATGCATGAATCACATTCCCAAGCGCGCTATTTTCCGTATGGCAAACACTTTTATATATACACCGGCATAAATACATATTGGTATCATCATTATTATCATGATGACGATCATCTTCATGGTCTGTATACAAGTATAGACGACATCAGGAGAGTGAACAACTTTTTTTTGCACATTGGTCAACCGGTTCCGGCCTAATACACAACGACTATCGTATCCTAAGACTCGATCCCATGGGGCCGTTATAGAACTCTCTGATGATGTTCCCTCGTCGCCATCCCACGATACACTTTTATTATTAAGTCGTTATCAGAATAATGAAGAGAGACATAAATTAAATGAACGAACAAAAAAAAATATATTAATCTTTATGTGAATCAATTGAAAATAAAATGGAATATATACAGAGATATATTAATAATACCACTGATTAAATTTATATAAAAATAAATTCATATAAT
>JAQQBR010000003.1:5986656-6004481 GCA_030347285.1 Microctonus hyperodae | reverse complement strand
TACTTATTCACATTATAGTTCGGAATATTTTCCATTTATCCAGACAATTTATTTATTCCACCCAAAAAAAAAATAGTCTTGAATCGTCGAAAATTTCGATTAGTTTCAAACTATTAATATTCTTCCAAATTTAAAAAATCTTGAACTTGATACAAGTAGAAAATTGACATGATGCAATAATAACACATCAAACAAGAATAAAAACTATTGTTCTTTATAAACAATTAAAAAATAAACTATCATAAATGAATATTAAATAAAAGAAAAATAAAATTTGTGATATTGCAAATATGCCTCGAGTCACCTCGTATATAAAATGCAAGCCCGCCACATCAAAATCCTGTATATACATATATATTTATTATGACCACATGACAGTACATATACATATATACACATATGTATACAGGTATTATATACATATACAGAGCTCTAAGCTTCGACTCTTATTTTCTACTGCCTTTTTTACGTGTGATCATTTCGGCAAAACAGAGATATACGTATACACAAACAACACCGACAGAGTGAAGTTTGAGAGAAAGACAAAATGTATAATATATCTATATGTATATATATTTATATAAAGGGTAAAGAGTGCGGTGCTATCGGCCGCGCGGCCTCCATTAAGCTCTTATTAATTGCGGGGATCTGAGGGACCGCTCGTCTTTCTTGTTCTACCTGCGCGCCATTCTACCATCGCTAAGAACTCATCCTGCCATTTCTCTCCTTCTCTCTTCTTCGGTTCATTCTCTTTCTCTTGGGTTCGCGGAGCATCAGCAACCGTGCACGTTTATTTCTCTTAACATACACACAGTGGTTAGAACGACAAAGATATATATTGAATAAAAGGAAATAAAATAAAAATGAAAAAAGAAAAGAAAAAGTTTTATAAATAAAAATAAAATAAAGAATAAAGAGAGGGAGAGAGGAGACACGCATACACTTGTGCGTTTTCATTTTATATTATGCCGACGGTCGTGTCCACTATTCATTTCTCACTCTCTTTTTAAAGTCCTTTATTTCGATCATTGTGATCGATCGATGTGCGGCTTGCTTAATATCTCAATGTAGCGATCTTCGAAGAGACGATGAGATATTATATAAATTTTTTTATTCTCTATGTAATATATATATACATGCATGGAGATATGTATTTATGTGTATTATAAATGCAAGGGGTTGTAGTGGAGATGATGAAATAGCTGGATAGTTTTTAATGTTTTATACAGCGTCTAGAGGAATTTTATAAATTAATTCAAATTTTTTGTAATGTGAATAGATGTGAGTTAAAAAAAAATATAGGATGGATAATGATGACGATGTTTTGTGGAAAAGTGAAGCCAACACCCGCCCCATATAAAAGTATTGTTACACTTGGTAGTTTTAATAAATAAAGATGATTGTATGTTGTGAATTAAAAAAAAAAAAATTAAGAAATATGAATAAATAGATAGATGTAAAAAATAAGAGAGAATGAAGTGTAAATTAAAAAACTCTAATTAAGCGTTATATTTAATTGATTTCTTTATTTTAAATTATTCTTTTTTTTTTTTTTTTAATATTTATCTTTATGTAAATTATTTTTGTGTACAAATAACAATTTTATACAGTAACACGATTTATTTTTTATTTTTTAATTTTGTGTATACACTAAATTAGGGGATGGTGTTGGCGTTTTAATTCCTGACAATTTTTAACAATTATAAATACAATGACGAATAATTTATAAACAACGAAAAATATTTTTTTATCGATCACTGTATATATAAAATCTATTTATTTTATACACCCTAACTAATTTATTTAAATGTCTATTATTTTAATTAAACTGTACAAATATACGTGGTTTAATTATCTACTTATTAATTATTATTCTTTCTATTGAATTAAATTCATTTTCTTAAATATTAAAATTTCCAATTCTCAATCAACTCTATCTATAAAACGTATCGTTTTCCTCAGGACCGTAAATTGATTTAATTTTAGGTCCAATACTCACCAGAAAGGGGTGCATATGGACCATGATAAGGGGGCGCTGAAGATGCATCAACGAGAGATTGCGTCGGCGTAGCCGACGTCCAATCCTTGTACGAAGCAGCAGCATGTGCGTGATGTGCTGCATGATGAGTTGAATGATGACCAAGTCCTCTTGCACCACCAAGTAATAATCCACCATAACTAGCAGCCGCCGCCATATTGTGGTGATGATATTCATGAACAGCTCTATTGCAAAAAAAAAAAAATCATTTTTAACTATCTGAATTTTTTAAAATTATCTAAATAAAATATTCATAGGGTCTAAAAAATTTTTTCTATCCTCAAATAACAAACCTGTGGTGATACTGAGGATAATGAGGGTGCCATGGATCCGTTGCGTATTCGTAAACGTCACCAGGATGTTGACTGTTCCAAAATGATGGTGGGAAATTTCTCGTGGACATTGGTATATTTTCTGAATTATAAAAAATATAAAAATCTTTATACATAAAATAAATCAATAAGAAAAATATAAAAAAAAAAATCTAATGTTTACGAAATTATTAGTAAATTAATTTTGATATCAAATAATTTCGTATCTCTATCAAATGTGTAGAAAGAACAAAACTTTCTCTCCCTGTTTCTCTTTATCTGAATTAAAATAATAAGTGATCGAGCGGCAAAGATCCCACGGGATCTGAGAACACATGATCACATTAATGCGAATACTATATATACATATTAAATGTATTTATATGTGAGTGTAGGCCGCGGACAAGAGAGAAAAGGGTAGAGCGCGCGAGGTTGTTTTACAAGTGACCACTTCGAAGCCAGAAGCTTGTCGCGCGCGTTCCCTCCCACGGATTTTGGGATTCCTATCTTTCCTTATTTCACACGGGGCCTGTCTTTCTTCCGGCGATATCATCGAACCTGTTTCAACTCGCCCCGCAAACTCATCGAGCTTTTTCGTTAACATCAAAGCCTACATTTTTATTCCTTTATTTATTTTTCTTATTCTCCTCAATTCTTATAAATACATTTCGTTTCTCTCTTCTCATTCTCTGTTTTATTCACTTATATTCTTTCTTATTCTCTACCAATTTTAGCAAGTTTGGGATTGCGTCGTCGTGCCACATGGTGACGCATCGGATTTGTGAACACAACGATATTGTAATTTGGTTGAGAGTATAGTAGTGGTCGTAAGAGACAAAACGAAGAAGAGAGAGCGATATAAGCCACCCGCGACACGTTCATAGAACGAAGAAGCCAACTCCGCATTGTTTCCCACGGATGGAATGTACGCCCTCGGAGTAGCGCGGGGATGCTATATGTATACGACCATTTAAAATATGCCTCTCGGACGCGCCGCAACTTGCCGATTGGCTACCATTGCGTCGCCGTCGTCCTCGTCGTCGCTATACCCGTGTCAGTAGTATAGACCCCTTCACTATGCGCCCCATCTATAAGTATAAACCTCAAGGAATTAACTTTCGCGTTAAATATTGCGATTTGCTTGTATACGAAAGATGCAAGATTACTTTCCCCTTCATATATAGATATCTATATACCTATTTCACATATGTATATAAACACATTTTTATTTATTTTTCTATTATTTTATTTCTTGCTGCCATGTGTCTTTTTCCACTTATTCACTTTGGCTTACATCCTCATCCCTTTGCACAAGTAATATTTCTCTTTATAAATATCTGTAAACCTTTCTCTGTTTATTTCTCGCTTTCTCTCCCTCTCTATCGTTTGTTGAAAGTCCACGCAACGAGTGTCTTTTATTTATTAACGCAATTAAAGAAACAGAGTGTCGGTCGCCGCAACAGTCGGCTTTCTTCTGTGTAAAGTTGACCGGACGCACCGCGATGACTCGCTGCGCCATGTAAAAGACAAGTAAAGAGAAAGACATGTAAGTATATAGTTATATGTATGCATTTATGTAGAGATATATGTACGTGATGTTTGTAGATATATTTGTTTGTGAAAGAGCAAATGGAGACTGAGGATGAATCCACCAATAACGATCGACATTCACATCAGTAGAAGACCTCTTTGCTGAAGGTCAGTTGTGTACGCGACAGATGTCGCTGGATAAGGTGAAGTTGTACCAGGCCATTTGGTATCAATATAACAGCAATAGTGTCCAGTAAAGTCGTCGATTAATGGAACAGTTGAGATTTGCTCTCTATACACTGCACATCTGTTTCAATTATTTATGTCTTATCAAATTTACTTGTTGGATTATATATTTATTTATTTATTTTATGCCAGTGTGTTATTTTACTTTGAATTATTTATCTTAAGTATGTTTTATTTTTTTATTGTAGGTAATTAAATTCAATTAACGTCATTTATATTTCACATTTTTAAATATAATTATTTCCGTTTTATTATATTATGTATGTATAAAAATTTAATAATAAATATTTGTCTCCTGTTTTTTTTTCTCCTTTACATTTTTCACCGTAAATAATTTTTCTTTCTTTTACTTGCCAATAATACAAGTATAAAAATGTTCCCCTATATCGACCGTGCATTCGCGCGTCACTAGACGCATTGGGTTCATCGTTCATGACAAGTTTCTTGGCGTTTATCCAAAAATTTTACCATTATAAAGATGTCGAGTTTGCTCGAGCGTGTGTGCACGTAATGAATATATATATGTACTGACTCTCAATCTCTCGCTCTATATATATACATTCACACCAACTATCCGCCTTTTCCAACGAGTTAAAGTCCACAGGAACGATTCGTCAAAACGTGAAGCCCATACAACTAACGTAAAATTGATGTTGCGACGCAACTGGATGGCTTGTTATTCCGATTTAGAGCGGGTTGTACAGCGTGTGTCGCGCACACGTCGTGATCGTCTTTGAAGAGTGCGCCATTTGCCGCATACACAACACCGTCGCGACGTATAACGGTCATGTCAAGTAATTGCCAGCTATATACTGATGTCTTTCACCCTTTCTCACTTTGATGGGCTTCGCTCATCACAATTTTTCTTCAAAACGCATTATATATCTACATGGCTTCAACTCTATATACACATATATGTATACAAATATTGTTGTTACAACGAGTGTTAATTTGACGCCACCGTGTATACAATGACAAGCTTAATTTATCGGCATCAACGTGATTATTTTTGATGTTTTAATACAGTTCACACTAACGAATGACAAGTTAAAAAGTAACTGTTTTTTGAGAACCAAAATATTATAAATAATTTCATCAATTAAATATTCCCTCATCATACGAATAATAACAAATAAAAAAAAAATACAATGAAAATATTTATAATAATTTTGTTGGTTTTGAAGCTCTTTTATCATCTCATTCATTCTTCATGTCGTCTATCTCTCATCACATTGTCTCTAATTCTAGATGAAACATGTTCATATGTATACATATATACGGCTCTTCAATGTCTATGCAGGCATTACACTGATGAAATTCCACAGGGTGAAATCGTTTGTGTGCCATGTGTGTCTCTTATCTTATTTTGTTCTCTTGTCACACCGCGCTCGCATTGCGCGGTTTGTGCAAGCAAGACCCGGTGGTACATAGGGATGTCTCTTAATTTACCGTCGCTTGTATATGCACGAGCATCAAGGAGGGAAAACGCAAGTGAAAGAATAGACTTTGAAGAAACGAAAGAATAAGATAAAAATAAAAGACTTGATGAAATGAGAATGAGTAGCGGGGAAAAATCGGTTTGGATACAGAAGACGAGGCACGTAACAATTAGGTCGTGTTGTCTTGAATTCTAAACAGGATAGTGAACCGATCGTGAGTTGCGGTTGGATAAATGTGGCCTTTAACGACACCGATATAGCCACTGTACGCTGATCACTTGCCAAACCCTTCTCCCCTCTCGCAACACCCTCTCTTTATTCATTCTTTTTCTTCGTCGTCGTTGTGGCTTCCCTGCAATTCTCTTACTTTCATTGTTTTCTTTTGTATATTCCCCACTTTAACCTCCCTCCGCATCATCATCCTCTTCCTCTTCCTTCTCATTCTTCCACCGGAGATTTAACTCTCAAAGCACGACGTCGAAACAATTGTTAGGTCGCTTGTTAGCGTTGTCGAGCTAATGGCGCACTTTATTACTTCACTTTCCAACCAACGTTCGCAATTGATAGTGCGAAAGAGTAAACGAAAAATAAAATAAACAAACGAGAAAGGAGATAATGGTAAATTGAAGAAGATGTAAATGATAGATATGTATGTGTGTTTATATAAATAAATAATTATATAGTTAATTCTATTATTATCCACGTTGAAATTAATTTATCACTAACCTTTGACTTTGTCATGGGCTAATGCACGTTGAAAATGTTCTTCTACTTCGGATGCCGCATCGCCACGGTAGTGAGTAAACACCACGCAATTTGCATTGACATATTGCGCTCTGCTTTCACCATCATCTGAATCATCAGCCGTCGTTGCTGTCCCTACTGCTATAGCATTTCAAATGCGATTACTTATTTTGCGCTTTAATGTGAATTTAATTATCATGAAATATATGATTGAATAAAATTATAGATTGTTGATTTTTTTTATGTATTATTGAGAAAATGTAATGTATAAGTAATGTATGAATATTACCGTCAGTTGATCGATCGTCATCGAGAGTTCTGGACGGTTGACTGGTGATTGTTACTAAGGGTGCTCTAGATTGTGGTGTTGGTCTGGGCGATGCTGGACTTGGCGCTGAACCTACTGAACCCGCGCTACTTGGCTGACCCTGCGGTACACTTCCACTTGCTGCACACAATTCCAGACCCGCCGCTTCTAATGATCTTTGATGGACATTCAGCTAAATATTATGGAGAAAGAAAAAAAGAAAAGAATTAAAAATGACAGTTAGAATAATTCGTTGTGAGAAAATTGCTTTGAAAAATAATTATTATTCATTTGAATGAAGTTGTTAAAATGAAGATTGAATAAATAATGTGAATAATGAATACATATTAAATCTATGTAACTTTCACGGAATTTTTGAGAAGTCACTTTTATTCCAGGTGTTCATATTCAATGTGTTAGTGGTCCATTGTGGAGCAGAATGCGGCCACGATTGAAAGAACAATGGAATTTATTTGCATTACTACTTTTATATGTAAGGATGGAAAATTCGTGACGGTAAAATCTAATGAACTTTATTCACTTATTTATTTATTTATTCACATTCAGTTAATGTCAAAAACTATCGCGAATAAATCCATGATGATCTCACAATTGAATCTACGAATCAACTATAATAATCATTAACTATTTACTCCTCAAGATATCACGACGTTAAGAATTTTAATACTCCTCAAGACATCTCAATTGTAAAATAAATATTCTACCTTTTTCATCACTTTGTTTCATGCACACCTAACTAACATATACATACATCCATCCACATATATACAAGACAATATTTCAGTGAAACGACACATAAAGATTGAGACGTTGGCGCGTGAATTATTTTCATTGAACAGAGGCACGTGAAAGGTATTATACTCTAACAAAATTCCTAGGACAATTTAGTACATTTCCACACGCATACGCGACATATAAATTCATGAACACACATACATACATACATCATACTAAAATTCAATGAATCAATCTAATCATCACGATGTAAACGACGAGTAATGCCCAAGTGTCTCATGCAATCATTGGAATTAATTCCAATGTATATCCACATACATATTGAGAATGAAATCTGCGTTGACCACACAATTGCAATTGCATCAACGATGAAAACCTTGCTACATTCGCAATGTGAGTTCCATTGATAGCGTGCATAGTTTCATCATTATGGTATATCATCGCACTGTCGTACCACAATAGAAATATTCTATACGTACATGTACATATACAGATGCATAGCAACCTTCACAATGTGTGGAGGAAGCAAATGAAGAGATGAAGTGAAATAACAAATAAATAAAAAAAATCACAAAGAGGAGGAAATGACTGTGAGAATGAGAAAGCAAATGAAGGGGGCAAAGAGAGAGAAGGACAAATGGGAAGCTGCAAATAGCGCGTTTGAGACCTCGACTATGTGCATCGACTCTTGGTGTAGAACAAGACCAAATAGAATATAATGCTGGCTATTCATTAAATCCTAGCAATGCAAATGCCACCGGGGGTCAGAGCATTTCGTTGGAATTTTTACCGCAATTTTCCGCTTGTATATATACACAGTATACTGTACGATAGATTATTCGAAGCGCGTGACTTTGTCGAAAGGTGGTCCAGTGGCATCTTAAGATATATTGCCGGACATGTATGTTTGATGATAAAATGTACATAATGGTTATGTATGCATATAGGATTTATATAAACTGTGAATTGAAAAAATAAAATTGAACTATTATATATTATTAAAAATAAATATTGAATTATTATAAATCATAAATGGATAATGAATACACTTGGGGAATTTAATGTATGAACAGTAAATAAATATTAATATTTATACTAACTGTATGTGTGGACTTATTGAAAATTTTGAATGTGTTTTATTAATATTATATGAATGAGATTAGTGAGAGTTATAAATACGTGTTCATGCGAATGTTTCAGAGATTAAACATTGGATAAATTGAGAAACTGGTTTTAAAAAATATCTCTCACCTGTATGCCGCATATAATATGTAAATGGAAAATCAAATAAAAAAAAATTGAATAAAATAAAGAAAGAAGAAGAAGAAGAGGAATAACAACAAATAAACAAATGAACAAACATATACGATTTATATACACAAACTAAAATCTCGTTGGCCGAGGGCAGTTTGTCTCCTCAGTAAATGCCGACGACACCTGTACGTGTGCGATATGTTGCATGAGGATCAAAGGTAGGTAAACTCCTCTCTTATCTTCAACACTTTAAGACTCCACTGCACAGTCTTGTAAATAATTTTTTTTCCCTCCACTCGTGTATATTTTTTTACTGTTATTCACGTGTATAAACCTTGAATAATTAATTCTCTACTGATGTACACTGTAATGTCATCGCTTAGTACATAGAAAAAAATCGGAATTAAAAAATTTATTCTAGACGTCATGGACAATGAGTTGGGCGTGTATGAATTATTAGTCTGAGCATGGTCGAGCGTGCCAATTCCAAGTGAGCAGCTAAACCGACATATATACGCAGGCCTGAATGCATACATGTATATGTATTTATTTCAGTGGGTTTTGATTATTCTTTTTCTCAACTCAGAGTACAAGTCACCCGGACAAGAAGTTCGCGATGTCTTTTCGGCATATACATACATTGGCCCCGGTGCGGTATAAGCTTCCCGCCTAACCAATTACGTCCATACATCAAGCGTTGGCGCGCGCGTTCGCGGTCTCTCGCAGCAGTGCGCGAGCTATGCTTATATGCGCTTGGCGGCAGTGGCAGAAATAAGTTGACGGTGATGTATGCGGCCTCTAGCGACACGCTATATGGGGGTGTATACGCACGTTCTTCTTCATCGTCTTTTTCTCGACTTGTTCTTTTTCTCCTTTCTCTTAATCTCAACGTTGTCATCATCGAGACACGGGGGACAAAAGAAAAAATGAGGAAAAGCAAAAGAGTAAGATGAAAAAAAATAATATATATATATATATGTACGTATTTATAATGTATATATACAAGGATGATGTGAGAGGAGAATAGCGTAAAACCGGCTACGCCTTCGAGATGTTATCATTATTTGCTCTAATAAACCCAAAGTCAACATTCCATCGGAGAGTACATCACCAATCTGTTCACTCTCGTTTTGTCACTTATATATATGTGTATATTTATGTATGTATATATGTATTTTTGCTCTTTATGATTTTTAATATTTTTTCCTTTCGGTTTTTCGCTGTGTCACATGAGCAACGCAATGAAATAAAATATATTGCCGATGCAGCGTATAAATAATTTAGTGTTTGTGTATTGTATGAATTTCAAGGTTGATTTAAAAAAAATTAATTGTAGTATATAAGATTTTGTTGGAAATTTAATCAAGTAGATTGATCCAAGGTATACGATGGTGCGTTTATGTTGAACGGCGCAACGACGACAATGCGGTAATTAATCGAGTCAAAAAGCGATGCGATTGCTGTGTATCTATATACTTCACTGCGAGCACGAGACTTTCCTCTGTATTCCGTTAAAGAAGAAGGCGAAACGATGAGAGAGTCCTGCGCACACGGGACAGAGAGTCTCTCTCGCGGTCCTTCAAAGCATTCCGAGATGCGAGAGCGACTATCGTTGCTATATAATGCCATCCTTCTTCGCTCACCTCTTTCTCCACCTTGATCCCGCCCCTCGCTCCCTCTTGTATTCGTGCGCTCTTTCACTTGCCACTTTTTCATCCCCTTCTCCGCCATTATATGTATACATATATACCCGTTCACGATCTTTCACGGATCTTTGAAAAATCTTGCCCAAAAGTAAGTGCCCATCGCTTTATGCTTTTAATTTTGCCTTGTATATACGAGAACTTTGCATTAAAAAGTCGTGTATATAAATTAAAAGAAAAAAGAAAAAAAAATACGTTAGACTGTGTATTTTATATTTGTCTGAATATTTGTATCTTTTTCATTCATTTTTAGTTTTTGCATCAGGATTTATTTGCCATATGCGAGAGATAATTCCAATGAGATATTGATAGTGAAAAAGGTGTGTGCGATAAATTAAAACCACAAAGAGCATAAATCAGGGCGTGTGAAGGACGAGCGAGAGAGTGATTGATATTTGTAAATGTACCCGGATCATCAGTTCCCACATTAATTCGCGTATGGTGGAAAAGATACGCAAAATATATGCTGAATCTGCTACAGTAGGTAGCCAGGGGAAAAAAAGGAGTTGAAAAAACGTAAAAGAGATGGGAGGGAAAAAATAAAACAGTTAAGAAGGACGAGAAGTTAGGAAGGAAGAGAAAGAGGATGAGGTTGGTAACAAGCTACCATGGGGTATCTTGCAATTTGTTTGCCGGACACGACCATTCGTCGACACGATTCTCCTATCTCGGTTTGAAGATGAGAAAAGTCCGACTCACCAGTCGCGCAATAATCTCAACTCTCATGGCTCCCACAACCTGCTATAAGTATGTGTATAATGTATTTATACGTATACGTAAATCGTATCGATAAGAAATGTTACGAATGAGTTGACTTAAGTTTCGTTCATTAGTGAAATTCTCACCAGGTGCATCAGTGAAGTGGGAGACAAATTGCGAGATACACATTTATTGCACATTTGATAATAAAAAGAAAGGAAAAAATTGTTTGTCCAACGATTAATATCAATTTGATTTATAGATTATTTTATTACCAACTCAATAAATATATTTAATCATATACATATTAATATTTTAATTTTATAGGCATTTTTAAAATTATTCGATAAAGTTCTTCGGCAAAGTTGTAAAAAATAAATGTTTATATGTTTATATAAGTATATATTTACCAACATATTTTTGATCGTCAAGGTGCGATGAATGCAAAAAAAAGGCAGCGAGATGGCATCAATTAGCCCGTCGCCGTTACGCTAATGTCTATCGAATGATGATCGCGATGAGATAAAACGCGTTTGCCAGGGTGTGCGCGCGCGCGAAAGCGGAGCTCTTTGATAAATTCCCTGAAATATTCATCGTACGTGTTTTCGCGCATTTCTCGCGCCTTACGATGCGCTTATATTTCAACTTGAATGATATACACATGTGTATGTGTATAAATATATATTTTGTTAATGTATATATACATATATGCGCGCGTGTACGCATAATGAAGTCGCCCTATTTGATTCTTGCATAAAGTAATACGAAATCGAATTGACAAATTTACTTGTGGGATCTTTTTTTGCATGCGCATTCAATGAGAGTGCCGTTTTGTCGTACTCTCACCTTGTTTGGTGATCAGTTCATTTAAACATATACACATACAATATATATCGGCATACATAAGATTATAATCGTGACGCTTTTATAAATGTATACAAAGCCCTATATATAAATTTTTACATATTTATGTGCGACAATGTTAATTTAAATTCACGCGGCTTTTACTTTGAAGTTCACGATGGCATCAAGAGTGTTATACATATACATATATTATTCACGTAAAAAAACCTACATATATGTATTCTTTGAAGGACAGGTGAGTGATAGATATATTGATAATTAATAAATTATTTTCACAATAATTTAAATGCAATTAATATATTAAAGAAAAAAAAAAAATTTTTTTTATGAGCAATTTATTTAATCGAATGTTGAATAGGATTGAAAATATTGAAAAATTCAGCTGAATAAAATAATGTTTGTGTGTCAAAAAATTTTATTTATCTGACCGCCTTAATATATTTTTTTTTTGTTAAAAAAAATAATAAATATTACATTGTGATAAAGAATAATCGTTTCCAGAATTTTCTCATTTTTTAATTTTTTTAATTTCAGTATACCTATATATTTGTGATGATGTCACGATTCTGGTAGCTTATATATATGTATACTTACTAATTATCGATAAATAAATATAGCAATATGGTTGTTTTTAATGTTGCTCCTATCAGTTTCTGATCCGATATGTTCATGACTGGACGAGAGGTGATGTTTACCTACCGCAGCGCCGACAAATGAGTCGTTTTCCTTTGATTGCTATAGCTCGCGAGTATCGTAGAGCGATTAAGTAGCCCGACTAAACCAAGTCTAATATTATTTTTCAAACACAACCCACACGCATGTATACATTAGAAAAAAATTTACCCCTCGCGCGAGATACTCTCGACAAGAAACAAAATAGCATTGGGAGAAAAAAAATTAATTCATTCATTTTGTTTCTCTATGCATGCATTAGATATAAAGTGAAACTAAAATAAGAATAAAAAATTATTCAAACAGTCAGGTATACTTGGTATATGTATATGTATGTGTATAGTACAGTAAGAAGGACGTATGCTAATGGGAATGGTATAATATTGTCGTAAAAATAAAAAGTGAAATGCATTTTTGAACAAAAAATGTTTTATGTAATATAAATACCGAATGCATGTAATCACAAAAACACTATCAGACTCACGTAATTATATACGATTCACGATATCGTATGTCACTGTAAACCGTCGCCGTTGTCAAGATTACACGAGTTTATTTTTGTATCTAGAGAAAAATTTATATATTTAAATAAAATATCAAACAAAATCAAAATTATTTATAAAGTCAATTAATATTTTCCATTCTTCATATAAATATTTATTAATTTAAAACTATAATTTTGATATCATGTGATAAGATAATGTTTTTACATAAATTTCATGATAATTTTAGGGAGCTCAATTAATCGTACATAACAGAAAAATATATATACATAAAAATTTGAAAAACAATGATATAATACCAAGTATTTTACATTCTTTAAAAATGTAAAATTCTTTTTTTTTTTTCTCTTTTTATTTAGATAAGCATGTACAGGTGCGCATGTCTGTATATAACTGAGTGTGATAAATTCACGGAATTATGACATTTTATTGCGCAAATTTGTCGATCAAGAAAACACTTGTGAAATTCCTGAGTTTCTATTATACCTTGTATATAAACGTCACATTTGTTAAATACATATACACAAAGTAAGTCAATTCAATATAAAATATATAACTTTTATAAATGATTTTAAACAAGTCTGACTGCAATAAAACATGCGGGTTGTACAAACACCATTGCAATTACATACTAACTATCAAATAAAAAAAAAAAAGGAGAATATGAATGGACATCATACAGATATTGCGGACAAACATAAATACATAACATCCCACATATATTTTCCTCTTCACCAGAGGGCATAAAAGAGCCACATTCACCTATCTATTAATTATTGAACATACGCAATAACAGACAGACTCTAATGTTAAACGTATTGACGGTCGCGTTTCCAATCGACACGATAGTATATAGAAGCTGTTGTACCATTTATAAATAACAAACATTTATATGTTTAACTATATATAAATACATATAAAAGCCGCTCTCGTAATTTTTTTCTACTTGTGTGTATCGCTTCAATTTTTTTTTAACATATGCTACCGCGACCGCATCGCATTGGCCCCGTTGCTATCGAGGACACGTTTGATGCCGGCGCGTTTGATGCCGCAAGGACGTCGCGATTCAAGAGAGCCTTCGAGCACACGAGATCCCTGAGGACGATTGGAGAGTGAACAAACTCCTACATATAATATAAATGTATATATTTTATTTTCTTTCTCTATATTTTTATATTTATTTATTATGTACCTGTATCTATAAATAAATAAAATTTCTCTTGATCTTCCTTCAGCGTCTTTTAGCTGGCTATCATATATCCTTAATTCTTCATGTATCGATTATAACTTTTATACATAAACATAATCCACATGACTTGTGGTTAAATTATCATTTGAAGAAATTGCGAATTGCGATGTCAGTGTGGAAAATTTCAAATCAACATATTGCACGCGCACACTCGTGTAGATTGAAATTCTTTCCGGTTAATTAGCGGAATATTTTGCGCTAATGATAACTAAAAGATACTACATTATATTGGGTAGAGTTTATTGATGATTTAGAAAAAAATAAATAACTGAAGATTGTTAATGCTATTTAAAGATTTTTTTTTTTTCATCAAAGATTAAACATTTGACACAATGACTTTGTAATAATTTATATATATTATAATGATATGTATTTGATTGGCACTCAGATAAAAGAAAAGAGGGAGAAGTATAATATATACAAATAAATAAATATGATTGTGTGTGAGGATGAAGAAAGAATATGGAATAAAGAAGCAGAGGGTGAAGAACATCTAAAAGAGGCAAACATTGAAACCGACGTTGATGAGTGCGTGGTCCATCTCTCGCGCGTGTCACGAAGAATGGCGTACCTAGACTAAAAACGGAACAGCGCTGTGGAATGCAACGTTGCGAAAGCACACCTTGGTTCACGAAAGAGGAGATACAGCGCGCGCTCAAGAAGCTGAAGAAGAAGAAGAAGAATTAGAAGACGAGCCAACGCGACGTGTCTTTGAGATATCAGTCGACGCGCCAACATCAGAGAACGAGGATGGAAAGGAGATAGGGAGGAAAGAAAGATAAAAGCAACAAAATGACACACTGTATAACGCACTATATTCAGTACGACGACATTGCGTCGCGCGACGTACGTGAGATATGGCAACGTCGCGGCCGATAATTGTCGCACAATGCCAACAATGTGGATGAAGAATTCATTTTGATGTTGGATTTGCAGCGTTGTAGCATTTGCCCAAGTGACATGTTGATACTTTTGCACCCTTGGATTTCATTGATTTTTATATTATTATATTTCGTACAAAGAATTATATTATTTACTAGATCACAAGTGTTAATAAACGTTTATTGATGTATTCTGATTGTATATAATAATAGATGTCGCTTCCGACTATAATCTTTCTTCCTAGTTACTGATGTTTTTCTACTTTTGGGTGAGCACTTATGGCTTCCGCTAATAACGATAGAACAAAAGGAACATTATTAATAGAAAAGAAAATATATATTGCTAATTTAATTTTCACATTTAATTAATAAAGAACAGTTTATCAAAACCGCTTTCATTTATATTAATTTAACATAACCAAATATATTTCTCACATTCAAAAATGATTTTTGATTTAATATTGTATATTTACACAACATTGTACATTAATTAAATAAAATATTTTTGATAATACGATGTAATCAAGTGACGTTGATGTATTATTAAATATATTTTTATTTCTTGAAAGTAATAATGTATGTAAAGCTGCATGAAATTTATCATGCGAATATAAATATATGAGTTGGGAAAATAGTTTGTTGCATTCTTTCATATGTACGTAATTTGAAATGAACTGTCAATGATGAAGTTATGCATAGAAAATATAGAATGAGAAATAAAGTACTGATGCTACACGATCATGACCTCAGAAACTATTCTGTATACGTATAATCGCAATCGCGACTAAATGATGAGAGTATTCTCACCACGTTCGCCAACCCGCGAGAAATCGCCGGATATCACGGATCTTCAAAGAGCCGCTGGCATCGTTAATATAAATTACCCACGCGTCTGCGGTTCTCCTTTTTCTTTTTATTATTTTTTATTTTTCTCCTTATTCCGTATACTATTTTACTTTTTCTTCTTTTTCTTCTTCTTCTTCATTGTCGTGTGTCTTCTTCCTTCCCGTTTAATCGTGCAACACGAGACAACAACAACGACGAAGCCCGCGCGGGCACGCAAGTCTTGTCGTAGCTCTCTTTCACCTCAATGCTGTTGACATATTAACAGATTCCACGGAATGCTCATAACTCCGAACGGTGCCTATTTAATATACAATAGCTTCTGTAGTAGCTACAAGCATTCCTTTTTTTTCCTTCTTTTTTTTCTCTTTCTTTCGTTGAAATTATGGGAGAATTCATGCAGATATCATATCCTGTGTTTGAGAATTGAACAATTTAATTTCGTAATTTTGTCATTGATAAAATCGAAGGAATTAAATATTAATTTCAATTTTAAATTATAGAGATTAAAAAAAAAGACTGATAATTAATCATTTATATTAATTTATATAATTATCAAATACATAAGAGCTTTGAAGTAAAAAATAAACAATAAAAAAAAATATATACCGAAGACAGAACACAACGTAAAATAACTTTGCCCTTTCTCTCTGAATATTTTTTCTCATCACTTTACCTTCTTTAAACCTTTCCCTTATATCTTTCTCATAGCGTTTCTCTCATCACCTGTCATTCAACTGCGCCTGGCAGTCGCCACAAGAATTGCTTGCACCTTGCCGTGTTTTTCCCCGTTATTTTGCCACAGAACAAAGTTTGATAATGATGACACATAAAAAAATGAACCATACGTACACATAGCTATATAAAATATTTAACATCTTATGTTAATTAAGTGAACGAGAGAGAGTTTGAGACGCGAATGAGGAAACATTTGGTCCATCGTTTAATTGACTATTTATGAAAAGAACCTCTCCATAAATATAATTTGATTTGAAACACGCAACTGCCATCGAATATGGTATCAATGAGGAGAAATACTGTATGAAAGAGGAGCGTAAGAATTAATGCACCACTCTAATACAACAGAGTCGAGACAAAATAGTTGTTATACACATGTATATTATACCTACATTTATATATATACATACATATAATGCCAATGACTCGAGAAGTTGACTTGGGTCTTTCGATTCGTCACTGTCAGACAGTGCGATGTCACGAAGTACCATAGATGAGACAAAAGATTGTCTTGACGTGAAAAATGATCCGCGAAATGGGGGTGGCATTCCAAGTTGTGCCCCCAGAGACGAAGATGAAGTTGAAAATGTTTTTTTTTCCTCGTCAATATACAATTATATATTTTTTTAAATATAAACTAGTATAATCTCAAGTACAAGTGTAAGAAATATTTTATAAAAAAAAACTTTCATTGATTTTATTCTCTAATAAATCATTACGGAATTGAGTTATGTAAAATTTATTTACCCAGATGATAATATAATAAGAAGAAGAAAAAATAATAAAACAAAAAGGGTGTTATGTCATATTTACAAAAATATAAAAATTAAAACATCTGACACGCACAAAGATTTTTCAAACTCTTTCTCATTATGTCTACTTGTTTTCCCCAGTCATCTTGTTTTTTTTTTCTTCAAGTTGAAACTTGACAACTATTTTAGCGACATGAATTTATATGCAAGAAGGCGCATGTACATGACATGTTCTCGTGTAGGCTTTGATGACTTGACATTAACGAATTAACAAAAAATAAAAAAGGTAAAAAAAA
>JAQQBR010000003.1:5939360-5956054 GCA_030347285.1 Microctonus hyperodae | reverse complement strand
CTTTTACTACGACACCAGAGGCCCGTGTTTGCATATACTACTGTTGTGAATCTATACACATACATATATACATATATTTGCCTATCGATTTGCATATTCTTGGCTCATGCTATAGTAGGACGATATTCTCTAGAGAAACCAGGTGATAGATCAAATCCAAACGCGTTTACTACCGCAAAAGTCTGCTACGAAAGTCCTAATATAAATTTATTACTAAGGTAAATAATATAAGCTTTGTTATTTCTAAACACATTATTTATCATCTCTGTATACTGGGTCAATAATCAAATAATTATTTCACATAAAATATTTTCTTGTTTATTCAAAAACAATAATAATAATAATGACGATATTAATAAATTAAAGAGAAATAATTTGGGATAATTAGAAAAATTACGGGCGAATTTTATTTGTATTTGAATCTGCTAATAGTATCACGAACTTTTATTATGTGATGCTCAATCAAGTTATTTATGAATTGCAATGGAATCTTTATAAATATATACATGAGATATATATGTAAAGCTCAATAATTACAATAGTAGTGTGAGTGCGTGTGGGTATTCTAGAGATCTATGATAAGGAGTAAAAAAATTTTTCACTGCGTTAACTAGCGCATGATGTTGTTGCTGTTAAGCTTTTTATGAAAAAAATAAAAAGGCAAAATCGTGCAATAGCGGAAACTGAACCCATCTGGCGGTCGTCTTCGAAGGAAACTATACTATAATGACACACAGGCGTCCGTTTGTTTTGCGAATAAATAAATATGTGTATATATATAAATACACAAATGAATGTGTCTGTAAAAACTGGAAACGACCACATGTGAATATTGAATCGTATAAATTTATAACTGACGAAAAACATTTGAAATTTATCTGTATTTACAATGAAATAATTTGCATAAAAATTTAATTGATATGATAAAAAAAAAAATAATAAATGAAATGAAATAAAATAATATAAAATTTATATTAATGTTGAGAAAATATTAATTTGATATTTCATGAATTTTTTTAGATAAATTTAACATTTTTTTTTTACTGTAATACTCGTTGAAATAATTATGTCACAATAATTAAACTTGTAAGCGTTGAACAGTCGAGTGAATATTTACGCAGAGTGAATAAATAATCAGTGAATTCACCGCAGTATGTGCTAATTTAACTCAACAATTTATTATATTTGTAAGTATATAAATTGAATAATTTGTGGTGACTAAATGATTAACGTAGAAATAAATTAATCATCGTGAAACAATCAGTCACATACGTGCTACTGAATTACGCAAAATGCATGATAATAAAGCTATTTACAACGAAGATTATCATTATTCATATCAACAATAATATTGATTATTAATTCGATCATGATTGTGCTTTGTATTTCTATACACAAAACAAATTTTAATTTTCCTCACGTATCTAAACTTATCCAATCAATTTTCACATGTTTCAATAAATTCCCTCGAAATAACCTAGCTATCAGATTTAAAAATACGGCAAAATGCCAATATTATTCTCTTATACCTCAAATACCTCTACAATTATTTCTATACCAACAATAAAAAAGATATACATACATATATATTAAATAAAAAAAAACTCACAGCATTAAATTCCAACAACAACTGATGAAAAACACTTTTCTGTGCAGGTGTGCGCATGTTTGTATGTCATTATTTACCTATTATAAATATATGTATCAGATAAAAGATAATTTTCGAAAAAAATTCCAGGTACCATTATCATTACGTAAAAAACCAGCATTAAAAAAATTATACATAGATACAAATGTATACATATCCACGTATTATTTTTATGAAAGTGAAGTGAATTTTATTTACGTACATGTTTGGGAATCTGTATGACATACGCGTGATGATATTCCTCTATAACATTTTACAATTGCTATAAATTAAGATCAATAATTCTCCTAATCGATTGGATCGAAACGATCAAGAGATACATTTTATTAAAGTTATGTATGCTGGGTGTCCATTTACACATACACGGTCGATGCACTCTGACATGAACAAAGTAACCTCAACCATTAAGCCTACGTATAACATCATCATCAACATCATCTCCATCAGGCAATATTACTGCTACATTCAAGCCATTACGCCATTGATGATCATACACACATGGGAAATAACGTATCTCATTACACAGACGTGTCTCGAGTGGAGTACCCCAAACTGAGCCATGTATTTTCGTACCTCTATATCCAAATTATCGCTCTAGGCTACCAGAATGTTTCAGGCCGGAAGTTGACTACATCAATTGAAGATATATACTGTAAAATTTGAATCATCGAAGACTTGCAGATGGCTGAAGTAATATTTAATAAGCTATAAAAGAGCAAGAAATAATTTATAAGAAATTGATTTAAAATTTTGAATGGAAAATTTGTCAACAATAATTTATGGAATTAAATTCGTTTATATAGGTATATGTATGTATAAGTGTACTCGTTGATTCGAATAATAAAGAAATATTATTCCGTTTGAATTGTCATATTAAAAACGATGACATAATAAATAATAAAGATGGTAAATTAGAATTATATAGATATGTGAATAAATTAACGTCAATATAAAATTTCGGATGCTAATTTCTTTGTGCTGAAGATGTATAAAGATAAATAAATGGATAAAGATGAGCGTATAATTTGTTGGCGTGACGACAATTATTCCTGCAAAAATTACCAATCGAATGGGATCACATTTATCTTTATAAGGAATAATGAAAATGGAAGAAATGAAGAAGGTAAAAGAGTCGCAGCTTGTATACATATGAAAGTCGTTCAAAAATAAAACCGGTCCTGACACAAGACACAGGGACCACCATACATTTGAAAATACAGATATTTAAATATATATAGGTATGTATTTCACCAGGAACATTTAAAAGCACATTTTATGACTTTAGGTCGAGTTATGTGTATTCGGATTCCACGATGACATAACGATGAGTCAGATATTGCGAAATTTCATCGGATTGTCGCTTTGATCTTTGATATTGCGATATGATAAATATATGGTGCGAATATTTTTTGAAGAAAGAAAAAAAATAAATTTAATGTTTAATCCTGAACAATTCTATAAAATAAAATTAATATTAAAAATGTTATTTTAATGGGTGATGATAATTAAATATCAGAAAATATTTATTGAACATTCGGGAAATTATCGTAAATTATTCGGTATTATGTATATACATTCTCTCGGCAATCTTCTGAGAATACAAGCTCTATCTGTCTTCATTTATGGTTAAACCACAAACTAATTAGTTCGTTTACGACTTCACAATTATGACAGTCTTTTAACTGCAAGTACAATTGCTACATTTAAAATTTATCGCAAATATAAATGTGCGAAGATTATCAACTTCCTTTCGGTACGTTATTTTTATGAAAATCTATTTATACACAAAAATGCACATAAAGATAACGAGAATATAAAATAAAACTTTGATCCTCGTCAGTCCAATAGCACTGTGCAATAAAAACTCTTGGATTGCAATCAATGTAACGAGCTGTTTTACATAAATTACTTGGGGACATTTTATCTAATAATTTAACTAAAAAAAAAAATGGATACATATACACTATTTTATCTAATTAATGAATTCAAGCATTAGCATTGGAATGCAAATAAAATTATAATGTAGATATTGCTCGCAATTATTTTATTAAATCGATTTCCTATTGACCCAAAATGTCATATACAATTATACCCACACGCTGAACAATAAATCGATTCAAAAAATTTACTGTGTCTCAACGAGTTTTAATTTCAGTATATATATAAACCTCGATTTCTTCATACAATATATCCATCGCAATTTGCTATTTATTAGAATTAAAAATAATTATCGGGTATATGTATGGGGGTCAACTATAAAATCATTTATCTCAAGATAATAATATAGGAAAGCCGGAATGAAATAGCAAACCAGTTGTTAAAGGTAAATATCAACATTCGAATCGCTCCATTGCGTCTTTTAACTGAACTAAAAAAATCTCAAGTTACAAAGACGATTAATTCACCCAAAATTAAATCACACAAAACATCACAAACCTTGTAGTTATATACATATACCCACACCTATCAATTATAAATCTTAACATAATTAACTTGTTCGCATATGATATAAATAACTTCAAAATCATTAATCTATTATAGCAGATAAGATAGACACAAAGATCAAAATAAATATTAAAATTAAAAAAAAAAAATTCCTTGAGAATTGATCGATTGATCAATCGACATTTGCGCAGAAAATAAACTGGTACTCGCCTCTGGGGAAATTTATACAGAGCTCATATGTGTCACATGGGATCTTTAAAATGAAACATGAATTTAATACAAATAGACATGACGTACTAGTGGAACCAGATATCCAACAATAATTATCTTATCTAGAAATAATTAACTCGTTTGACCAAAACAAAATTTGTATTCAACATAAAGTAATAGTAGACCTTATAATATTACGTTGCACATCAATGTTTGATGTTAAACGATAGGTTCGAGTTTTCATATATGTAAACCCACTTTCAAAATATACTATCGGGAAGTGAGTGCCAGTAGTGGCCAGATGCCAATTGGATGTATGCAACGTGTGGCGAAGTTGATTCAATGTGCATGACTGCCAGTTAGTTCTCACCGATTAGGTAACATGAGAATATTTTGAATAAGGGATAATGACCCCAGGAATATTATAATGGTGTACAGATACATGTATATTATACATTTAAATATTATAGTGAATATATGTATAATTCTAAAAACGGAAGTTTGGTGATTAATCAAAATGGGAGAATTATTATTACACGCGATGGAATTCTTCAGTGAAATTATTACCATGCTATTTTTGAATTTATTCCCGAATGTTATATTGAATTCTTTAATGGTTGATGTAAATACGTGGTCCCCCTATTTTCGTGCTTATGTTTCGTGGTAATGTAATTTTAATCATAATATCACCACGACAGAAATTATTTTATATTTATATTAGTGATGATGTATTGAAATTCTTATAATATTTCGGTTTTAAATATTATTTCGTCACTGATAATTATTAATTGAATTTATTGATGTAAATAATTGTTTATTACGTCTATTCGTGATACGTGAAGAACATAACAATTATTTATTATTCAATTGACTTATTATAATGAAAAATTATTGTATGACTTTAGTGTTTTTTTTTTGTTTGTACAAACACTGCTTAGCTCTTGAATGCCTACGACAACCAGTTTTTAACGTACTTCAACGAAGTACATTACATCACTTTTATAGTACACTCTTTTAACCTTCACAAGTGACAAGTACTAAAGATAAGATGTGTATCGCAATATAAATATGAATGAAATACAAATATATTAATATAAATGAATACAAGTAAATTTACAAAATATCAATTTTATTTTAATAATTCAGCATATCTCAAAGTATTCTGACACATGACATACCTTTACATTTATATATAGACAGTTTTAATAATTCATTTTTTTTTAAATTTGTTTTAATTTTGTCCTTTCGTTATTTTTTCTTCTTCAAATTAAAATGTGTAAATAAATCCAAAGTATTCATTGATTTCAACAAGCAAAAGTACAGAGTCAGAGATACTTCAAGAAGACACTGACATATTGCAAGATCTTGACGGATCCTATCTCATTCATTTCTCTCTCATATTTTCTCATGTATATAAGGATGAAATGTCGCCTTTGGCGGTCAGTCGATTCCGAATCAGAGATTTTTATCTTGAAACTCAATTTGTGTACATTTGAAGAACGATAAATAAAAAAAAAAAGAACCAACCCGCGATTAAACGAACGGCTTATGAATCATATTTATAAATGATTGTCACCATGACAATGTAGAAATGTGAAATAAACAATTATTATTCAACTAAAATTGATTAATTATAGCAGAATCAAGTAATTTTACGATCAAATAATTTATACATTTGTAATATATATAATTCAACTGATCAAATAATAACAGAATTTTAAATAAATGCAAGGAAATTTTGTTGTAATAAAGTTTTAATATTTTAATGCTCTTTCAGGAGCTTAACAAGTCCTATTTTTGTTGAATATTGATGGTGATAAATATTCTAAACAGGATTCTCGCAAATTTAATATAATTTATGTAATCAATGAATACGAAAAATTTGAAAAAATTTTCATATATTATTATTTAATTTTTTTCGCAAACTGTTGCAAACTGATCAACAACCCACGGTCAAATTGGTTGAACAGGGAGAGAAATATATGCATGTGTGGACGACTCAAAGCTCTCGTCACTGATGGTTCATCTGTATTGCATGATGTAAATCGTGTGTGTATATGTGTGTGTGTATCGTACGTAGTGGCACACAGGCGACGCCGCGATCCCAAGCTTCAGTCCGTTCCGAACCTCCACCGTAGAACGTTCCTTGCGTAATCGATCCCAAAAATCGATGTATGAGAGTAATATGTATAGGGTAGAAAAAATTAAATCAATCATTCTGCAAGAATTCAATTAATTTTCTTTTCTCAATTTTTTTGATTAATAAAAAACACTATGAATTAATTTCGTATTTAATTTCTATGTAATAAAAAAAATTGCTCTATATATTTATTGATATAAAAGTTGATAAAATAAAAAAGTGACGAAAAAAAAGTGAGTTTATCATGAAGACATTTATGATTAATTTATTCAGACGCTTTGACAATTTTGGTGAATAAATTTTGCAAATACGAGCTGAATAGAAAATTTTCTTTATTTTTTTCCTCTGCTCTAATCATGTGGTTGTGTGGAATTTTATTGCTCTGTGCAACAGGTACGATATATTTATTCAAAATCATTTAGCAATATTTACTGAGAATTAAACTATCAGGACAATTAATATAAACTCATGTGGAAATAATTTATTATTAAATGTGACTCACTAGCATATGCCCCGATAAATCAATCAAAAGGAAGAAATTCACTTTTTTTTTCTTTTTTTTTTCAATAATTTTATAATTAATATATATATAAATGTCAATTCATTTGTATTGACTCATGTTAAACGAAGACAGCTATTAGGTCATACTACGTAAGAATTAATTTCATGACAAATGCAACTATAAAATTTAGTATTGTATTTCACAAAAAAAAAAAATATGCAAAAGAAAAATAAATAAATAAATATTATAAATAAATAAAATCACTCGTACACGCAGTAAATAGTGGGTGGTAACCGAAGACTTGAAGCGAGTTATTAATGCGTATGTATTAAAATTGTATAGACCACCGTCACTATACTCGACTCGCGATATTGAACAGGTGGACATGTGCAATTTATTTACAAGTTCTCCACCACATTTTTTCTTGTTATCTAAACTGAGAAAATACTAGAATTGAATTTAATTCAGCAATATTTCACACTTTATGACGACCCATTCAGATGAAATAAATCGATTTAATTTATATAAAAAATTTATCAACATAATAAATTCTTGATCATGCATTGATATAAAACGAATAAAAATCATATAATAAATAATACTAATTAATGTAATTTTTTCTATCATAATATAAAAAATTAAATTAATACTGGAATTAAATTGAGGCCAATCGGAATTTTGTCCTTTCTGCATCAAAATTAATGAATGAATCAAACATCCGAAACAAATGTGCAACAATACCATTAATTCTCGTGTGAACATAATTTTTATCATTGTATATAATCCCTCCTTCTTCACAGCTATTATACGACTATAGCTGATCGTCAATAAACCCAACTATCTCTCTTCCACAAACGATCCGACTAACGCCGCATTAATTTGCATTGAATGACTATCTAAACACGGCTCTGCTAACTATCTAATGCGAGAATCGTTAACCGATAATACGCCGCCTCAACCATCGCATCAATCTATCTCACTTCAACAATATATTTTTCATTTTTATATTTGAAAAAAAAAAAAAATGAAATAAACGCGAAAGAAAAAAATTAAATGCATCATAAACAAGTCTAGAATATTTAACCGGTTATTAATTTATTAACTATATATTTTCTTTTACTACAAATCATTACGTGATGACAAATACAGGAATGACACAAATAATTATTATATTTACATGTATATATACATATTTATATTGTTGACTAAAATACCATTAATAAATTCCAAAGACTATTAACCTCGACGCGCGGCGGCTTTTACTCCAATACCCATCGCAATGTACTACTTATATTTTTCCACTCAACGAAAATTTTCACGCGGTAATTAGGTACTCTGTTACGTTTGACAATACCAATTGATCATACTTTCAATTTTAATATGATACTTTTTTTTTCATTGAATCATGGCATGTAATATGATGGGTGTTGTTGACTATTGAAAGAAAAATCGATCATGTGATGAAGAATCTCATTCATATAAAAGATGAACAAATTTGAGTATATAAATGACGGGACATTGGGGATGATGTACAGAATATATTTCTTTTCCCACGAAAAAATAATAAAAGAAATTTTTTTTTCCTCTCTGCTCCGTGCAATTTGATATCTCCCACACCGCCCCCGAATAACAATGAGCCTGCTTCTCTTTTGATCGTCATGTATAATCCGTGTGTAAGTGTGTCATTATTTGAAAATATATACAAAATTGGTTTGAAGAAAAATAAAATTGAACTATTATATTATTTGATCGATCACTGATATTAAGTATTTTACAAATAGGTCTATAGTACTGAACTTAATAATGATCTATATCAAATATATAAAATGATTCGCTTGTATATTGCATAATGTATGCAAATAACTGTCCAAGGACGCAATACGAAAATGCATTCGATCGTCATACCAAAGTGTGGCGCCTCTTGATCTACATAATCAATATATTATCGTAATTTCTATTTCAAAGCCGTTCAACATTATGTAATAACCAATTTTTAAACTACATATTTTATGCATCACTTATATTTTATCTAGGATTATCGTTTGGCAATGTGGTGGACTCCCACATCAACAGCGTTAATGCACCGATAAATAATTATGAGAAAAATGTGAAAGATACTTTTGGTCCCATACGACGCTTTGCTTGTCCCGTTGGTTTCTTTCGATTGAAGCGAAATTGCTACTACTTGAGTGCGGGCGTTGCACCATGGAGAGAAGCCTACTTTCATTGTAAAGATCGAAATGCCACATTGGCAGTCCTTGACAAAAATGGAAAAGATCGGATATTACGAAAATATCTCATGGGTGATCAATTCAGTAAGTTTATTAAAAATAAAAATAAATAAATGATTGGAATAATATAAAATAAGAGAGAAATAATTGAATATAAGAGATCTGACGAATGAATTATTTAATTTTCCAGCCAAGTTTGAGAGATGGATCGGTGGAGTGTACAACTGGCAGCAAATGGCATGGGAATGGGGTGTATCTGGTGATAAAATTGTTTTTCAAAATTTTGCACATGAACAACAAGTAAATCCGAAACAGTATGCGTGGCACTGTATCGTTCTCGATCCATTTGCCAAATATAAATGGAACCCGAGAAGTTGCATTCAAAAGAAGCACTACATATGCGAAGTGCCAGCTGGCAGAATAGGTATATACTAATGTCATATTTTGACATTATAAATTATTTTATTTTATCGATTATAATAATGTAAATATAAAAACATTTTTGATTGTTTTACAGATCGTCGTAGACGAAAACGAATTCATGAGGATCCAAATCTTGTGCCGCAAAACCAAAGAATGAAACCGAAGAGGAAAGGAAAAAAAATAAGGAAGGAGAAAAAAGGTGAGATTGGAGGTCATCGTCGCAATAGAGATCATAGAAATAGACAACGAAATTGGGCAGAACAAAATCCTAATCGTGAATGGGCAAATGGCGTCAATTTAGGTTCAAGGCCACTCTCTGAGTGAGTATTTTATTTTAAAATAATTATTTTGTTGTTGTCATTTTCAAATATTATCTAACTTTAATTTTATTTTGCTCTTAATAGAATGAAAGGATCGTCCACTACGAGACCAACTAATCGAACTCGTCATCGACCAAATCGACTTTATAAACATGACAAAACACCAAAAATCACCCAAATCAAACCACAAGGTTATACTGAATACAGTCAATATTTAGGCGATGGTCCAGCAGCTACACATCTTAAAACTCTTGTTGATGAAAAGAGTTTAGCACATTATCATGCAAAAATTAACGATTTATCGCTTGAGGAAATATTGTTGAAAACTTAAGAACATTTTCATGTTCATTCAAAATTATATGCTTAAATTGTAGACTTTTCATCTTCTTCCCCTATCACTATTTCATCTATGATTGTTATGAATAATAATATGCAAATTCCAAGCTCAAAAATCAATCGCTCGCTCTCTCTCTCTTATTCGCGCACAAAAAAAAACAAATTAACGTCATATTCGATTATATGACTGCTTGCACGTGTGTATTTTTATATTTAAATGAATTGAATAATTCAAAAATTATCTTATTTAATTATAAAAATTATTTAGTTATTCAAATTATCTCTAAAATAATATTGTTAAGATTATAATTAATTTAAGTCAATAGTTAATTGTGTCATAATTAATTTGTTATTTTATCGTTTTCTTCTTTAAAAATACGCTTCGTCTGTAAATATTCTTAATAACATAATAAACAAACAACCCTCGACGATCCAGGACGATTTCACAATCGATAATAAATATATGTATAATAATTATTGACAGGTATTAAATTAAATATTCAATATAAATTAATTTCCTCTTCGAAAACAAAAATGTTTTGCTCATATAAATTTTCCATTTACTTACTTTTATGTATGTACACAGCGCATCGCCTTTAGGATTACCATCACTGTCCCTGTAGAGTTTGACTTTATTTTGATTCTTATCATCACGTGCGATAAGACCACATTTGCTAACTAATTCAACGAGTTCATCCATTGTAACATCCAATGGCAAACCCGAAATATAAATAGCTGTATTGTGTGCTGAATCTACCTCAAACCATGTTGGTGGTTCGACAGCTTTGCGTTTAGCCTCAACTTTTTTTTGTTCCTTATCGACTTGAACACTTTTAGCAACATTTGCCACAGATGATTTTTCTGACTTATCCTCAACATTTGGATCAGTAAAGCCATAACTCATTTGATATCTCGCCATAAAATCATCGTCGATCTAAAAATGAATAACATCGAATTAAATTGGTAAAAAAATTATTTAATATGAAAATAAATAAGTATATGCATTGTAATATTGAATAAATACTTTTGGGAACCAGGCTCTTTTTTCGTTGTCCCAAATGTAAACAGTACCATCAGTTGCATCTGTATAAGTGTGTGTATCATTTTCGAATCCATAAGTTCCTCCTGGAGCCATTGTTGATGTGCTAGTTAAATTACTCTGACTCTCATCAACATCATTTGTCTCCGCCGATTCATTTTTTTCTTCATCGCATTCACTGGTTGTATTCATTTTACACTACCTGGAAAATAATTAATCAAAAATTTAAAAACACACTTATATAGTAGTTATCACTATTTTTTTTATTTATTTAAAATATCTTCTGCAAAAGATATATAAATTATTTATGTTGATTAAAATATTATGTGTATTTTTTACGAATATTTCTGTACATGGTTGAATACGTAAAAGATATCCCTCTTTTATGTGTTTAACCTCAAAATTTAGTTGAAGGAACATTGATATGTGCGGGATGATAATTTTCGAGTGAATAAATGATGAACAATTCGAATTATTGAAGACGATTTAGAACACTTAGACAATGAAAAAAAATAATACTAACTAATTGATGAATATCCAATGAAAATCCAAGAAACGCAGGTGTATTTATATAAAGAATCTCCAGAACTCGAATTTTCTTGAATGTGACGTTTCATCCAGAGAGTCATTCATAAATCCAGGTGACACTACCGTCGTCCCTATCGAAAGCTCGATATTTCTCTCACAGAAATAGTATCATGTTCAAATCCCGTTAATTGCATATTTTTATTTCTAGCAAGAAAAATATAATAAGCAATAATTAATTAGAGAATGCTTGATAATTGTTGCGATTGTTGTAAATTACTTTAAACTGTTCTCAATTTTAGACATTTTTTTATATCGATCATTTCAAAAATCTTCGAATATACTTTTGAAAAAGAAATTTATGATTTACGTAGTAGATTGTGTCGAGAGTTTAAAAAAAATGATTTAATAACCAATAGATGGCACGTCGTGCTATTTCTCATAAATTACTAAATATTTTTTGAATGTGAAGAAACAAATGGAATTTGAATAAATTCTGGTGTAAAATAAACAACTATTATAATGCAACTAAATAAAAACAAGATTTGATATAAAATTATCACAAAATTATTTTTCACTCTATTTTCTTTTGTTCTTGTTCAATAGTACACCTAGCCAATTCTTCCTCATCATACTCAACAGTTTTGAGATATAATCCAAATGGTGGAGCAATTGATATTCGATCATCCCAATTCAAATAAGATGGTACTTGAAGCATAGTTGTTATATCCTTTTCAATAATTTTACCTGACCCTAAACCTATCAAAGCACCAACCATTCGTCTTACTTGATTATAAACAAACGATCTAGATCTTACAGTTATTTGCCAAAAATCGAACATCTCTGATCGAGGATCATCAAGCGTCAATGGCACCGCAGGTTTAACAGTTAACTCCATCAATTCCTTAACATAATTAATGTTTCTATTTGTCCTATTTTTCGGTGAAAATGACGAAAAGTTCTTTTTTCCCATAAATAACTTTGTTGCCTCTTTTATAGCTTCAACATCAATACTAGATGCACTTCTGATAATAAAAAAATGACTTTCGTAGAAAAATATTGAAAATAATTATTTAAATATTATAATAACTACCAAACTTGTACCTGACACGCCATGAACGTCCCACTTCCGCTATTGGCATTTGATGTTCCTCATAATCTTTAGCGATAGCAAACCTATATAAATATGTCCGCGATTTCGCTGACCAACGAACATTAAACTCATGTGTAATTGGACGAATCGATATAATACGTATCTCATGTCCACATCGGGCAAACCACAAATTGAGCTTTCCAGTTATATATTTTACATCATAAATTAAACCTTGTGGATGTTCCAATTCAACTTGAGCAGTATTACAGAATGCATGAACACCAGCATCTGTCCTATAGATAATAAAATTAAATGATTACGCAAAAATTATCCGTCAATCGACTGTGTTCTACCAGAAATTTATTTGAATGAAGTAAGTAACTAGAGAAACAATACCTGCTAGAAAGCTCAACCATTGGTCGTATTTTACTGACCGGAAAAAATGCAGTACGAAGAGCTATTTCAAGAGCACCTTGAATTGAGTCAAAGTCCATCAAATTATGATTATTTATTTGTTTTGCTGCACCCCTATAATAAAAATTTAAACTTTATAATTGAATATACACACCATGTAATTAATATACATCAAATAATAAATATTATACAATCTAAACTGTCTCATTTCAACAATTTGGGGGACAGGACTTTCAGAATCATAAATTAAAAAGCTTCCATCTCAATTGTTAATTGTTTAATAATAAATTACTGGAAGAGATACAATATACATTGCAATGTACAATTTCAGGTAAAAGATAATTATTGCTTTAGTTAGTTGACACTTATAGTATCAAAATTAGATAGATTTGACTGTTATGTGTATAATGGACCCAGCGAAAAAAATTCCATATTAAAATATCTGATTCAGGAATTTTCATTTGGAACAACTACATAAACAGACATACCTGTAACGTGTACCAATATATGACATAAATATCAAATATCGTACCATGTTTCTATCCACAATTTCACGAAATTTTTCTTCCTTTTTATTGCTTTCTTATCGAAATATTTCAAAGTATTTTACAGATGATCTATTGAAAATATTTCATACAGCCGATGAATTACAATGAAATGTTTAATATAATTTCTGTCCTGTCAATTCATTATTCTTTTATATTCCTTCACCGGTTTTATACATAAATAAGAGGCTTGAAAATCAACATGGCAGCCCACAGTGCATGCATGTTGTTTCTTCTCAATTAAAATTGCAGCCATAAAATATATAATATAGAAGATTGTAAAGAAATGCATACTTTCGAATCATAGATGGCGTCACAGATGTTTTCCATTATATTTAAATAAACATCACTGCGCAACTATTGGCGCACTCCATGTTTGTCCATGCGCAGCGCGCGCGATTCAAATACTAGCGCTGCTTGTTGCTATCGTTAAATAGTAAATAAAAAATTATCTATTTGCAAAAATAGAAAATGTGACTCATAAATTATTTGTTCACAAAATTACATACTTGTTTTCAAAGATTATTAAAATCATATTCATTATCCGATTTATTAAAACACTATTTTTCGGAAAATATAATCATTTATTTCATCACATGTCTGTAATAAATTTTCTTAATCCACTTATAAAATTTTTAAATAACACGTATCGATATCAACAAAGATACAAGATGAAAATATATACATGTGTATACATATATATACATATAAAATATAACAAATATCTAGTCGTAAACAGATATAAATTACACATTCAATTATATAGAATGAATTTTCTAAAAATTTATAAATACAATAATCGAAGTTTGAAAATATTTGTTTGTATTTTGTTTATTATAATACAGAGTTGAGTATAACGCTCAGAATTGATTTTGAGTTGCTAAGCAACGGGAATATTCAAGTTACCACCACGCTACTACGTTTTGTGACGAAGAACCGGCAGTTAGTCTACTGACCGTACAGCGTATAGGGTAAACATGGGACTTCCCGATATAGACAACATACCCGGTAAAAATTTAATAAGACTTCGTGCACATACATCATAATTTTTACCTTAAAAAAAATCACACACTTAGCACTTTTTTAATAAGCTTTAATTTTAAACTTCCTCACTCTTATTCATTCGTTTCATTTAATATTAAAAATGCCTTGTATGCTGAATAAATTAAAAGCATTTATTACACTCTACGCTCACAATTGGTATAGATATATTATAGTAAACAGTAATCACTATACATACTATAGATATATATACATAAATGCGTACTATAATTTATTGTACAAACCAATGGATAATATGATTATGAATAGATTTATGCATTATTGAGGATTATATTATTCAAGATATTTAATTGGGTTTACGATGAAATTGAAAAATTCACAAGAATTTGTTTATTTTATTTAGGATTATTAGTATCGTGTGAACATTATAACTACCAATAAACGCATATAAGATAAAATCTTGGGTTTTAGTAGATAGAGGTTCTCTTTATTGCTTATATGTATTTTTTTTTTTATTTTTTATTCAAAATGCAAACAAATGCATAGTATCATCCGCACGGCATTGATTGCGATCTGGTCGTGTGGGTCGACGACCTACCACAAGGTAATAATTTATCCGGACTGGACAGCAGAAGAGTCTTTCAAGTGAACACCAATCCTATATAATAGTGTTGTCTCAAAATAATTCAATTATTTTTTAGTGGTACTTTATCACATTAATTTCACCAGTCAATGGCAATTCTATAATTAATTTTTTCAATAAAAGCACTTCGTTCTCATATACATTCTATAATTATTTTTCTCCTTCATTTTTTCTATTTGAGGTCACAATTTTGTATTTAAAATAATATAAAAATAATAATTTCTATTTTTACTATATTCGCTTAGTAATTATACACTTTATTCGTGTGGAAATTATTTATGTTCTATTTCTTAAACACAAATAGGAATATTTACTTTTCTTTCTCATTATATTTCCATTGTATGTTTGCGTTTTATTTATATAGTTGTTTTATATTATCTGGAATGAATATTTGATGAATTATGCAGGCGAAACATTTGAACTTTCGATAAGCGAGACATAAAACATAAATTATCCCGTTTCACCCACGCTAAGAATTGCATCACTGACCTTTTTAGATGGGATTGTAAGGGTATGTAATATCAAGAGTTATTCCAGACGCAGCTTTAAACGTATACAGATATATTTACACCTACAATTCCCTTGATTCATTAGTCGTCTGAGGAGGCTAAGGGTTAAAATTTACATCGCAAAGTCCTTGATACCACGCGCGTCATTACCAATGTCGTCGGAACATTTAAAATAACACATTTCTTTTACAGTTTTATCAACAATGCATACCACTAATCAAAGATATGTCATCAAAGCCTCTCCATCATTTCACTTTTTCGTTTCATTATAATTTATTTAAAGAATAACTGTAAAATGTGCGTATTAATTCGTACATATTAATGTATATACATACATGTATTTATTATACTATTTATTTTTTTCTTATTTCTTCGACTTTTCAAAGCCATTTCGTGTCGGCCAACAAGGCAAGATTTAAAAGTGATAAAAACTACGGAGACCCAACACCCCTTTTCTTCCTTTCTCCATCCACTGTGGTTTTTTATAATGGAAAAAAAAATCTTAAAAAGTAAAAATAACCGAGAGTGAAAACGGGACTTTACTCTCAAGATCACAATTTTGTATACCCCTACCGAAAGATTTCGAGATTAAATAAATGTATAATATATTATTTTTTATGTATGTACCCAAGGTCAGACAATTTGTTCTCAACTGTATTATAGTCATAA
>JAQQBR010000003.1:5925866-5939260 GCA_030347285.1 Microctonus hyperodae | reverse complement strand
GCTAATGATCCAAAAATATAACAATTAAAACTCTACTGAAAAAATAATAAATCTCGCATGAAATAAAAATCAATTCATATTAATTTTGTGAATGATTCATACAAAAATCAATATACGTACATAATTTTTTATGAAAAAATCATCGTATGCACACGTGCCACAATATTCCTTACAATAATAATAAAATAAAATCACGGAAATATATTATTGAATTAAGGATCATTTTTTCAATTAAACTAAAAAAAATATGTATAATAATAATAAAATAATAAAATAAGCAAAACAATCTTAGTGATCAATTGAATAATAATAATATAGATGATGATAATAATAAAGCAGTTGCGACTAATTAAAATTCTCGTGGTATACATACGTATAAGTATGTGTATATACATATTATATATATGTAAATTACATGATGATCAAACACTGCCGACAAATATTTTCTCTTGGTAAATATTGCACGCCTCGACTCGATGTTTCTCAACAAGTATTATATTAAAAACAGTAAAACTCCAATGATTAACAGCCGCTGCAGCATATGTTCAGGGAGTTCACCTCAACACAAAAGGAATAGCCAATGTCCATCCAATCAATAGGTTTACTACACGCTAGGCGCGAGCAATAATATACGTTTGAACCATTTCCCTTTGCCTCACCCTCTGTATTTTACCTCATTATTGCTTTTCCATATAAACTATTGTGGCTGGCAAACTCATTGAACATTAAACTCTACATGACAATGAGCTAGGAAAAGAAAAATTTTCGATGCAGATGTACATGATACACTTTTTAATTTATATTAATATGCTTGTATTATTTTGTTATAACAATGTTAATGATGTATAGAACAATTTTTTTGTCATCTTTTTTTTTGTTCCCATATGACTATCAAGAGAGTGGACGGTTATTTGTCTTCGGAAGCAACGATTGGGGTCAACTGGGTCTTGGCCACAAGAATCACGTCAGCAAGCCTTCTTGCGTGAAAAGTTAGTAATCGTGTGTACCCAATCGTGCCACGCAATTATATTTATTAAACTATACATACAGTATTTCATCTAATATGTATAAATTTACTTGAAACTATTTTGCATTTTTTTTTTCTATTTAATCATTTTTTATTTCAGTACTTAAACCAGAAAAAGTAACACATGTTTCATGTGGGAGAGCCCACACTCTTATATGCACAGGTGCGTAATAATCAAGGCAATTAATAGGGGGGAGAAAATGGAAAACAAAGGGATGATAAAATTAATCGATGTAAAATTTATAAAGATTGAAAAATTTATCACTGTTATATTTTTTTTTTGATTTCTATAGGTGACCAAAAAATTTTTGCATGTGGCAGCGATCAAGAATCACAATTGGGACGTGGTCAACAATCAGTTGGTGATAGTTCCAGTTCACCAGTGTTAATTTATGATTGTGGATTAGCTGGCCCGAAAATTATTCAAGTAGCAGCTGGATCTCATCATTCATTAGCGCTTATAAGTGACGGTAGTGTTTTTGCATGGGGAAGCAATCTTGAGGGACAATTAGGTTTATCTGGGATCTCAGGACTCGTTAATAAACCAACAAAAATCCATTTACCGGAACCAATCAAACAAATTAGCGCTGGATATTATCATTCGGCATTTTTAACTGGTAATAAATTCATGTATTGAGTAATATTTTTATTGAAGAAGAATTATTAACGCTCATGATAATTAATTTCATTGAGAATAATTTTTTTTTTTGTAGAAAGTAAAAATGTTTATGTTTGTGGCGAGGCTGAAAGTGGAAAACTTGGAATTGCATTGGATTTTAGGACACAAGTTGCTCCGAAACAAATGCCATTACCTGTATCGGCAGCAGTAATCGCTTGCGGTGGACATCACACGCTCATTCTCGGTGGTAAAAAAAAAATCAATATATATGTATACATATGTATATACATATATTTATTTTGTGAAATAAATCGATTGTAAAGAAATTCAATATTTATTATTATAAGATATTTGTATAGTTTTATTTGAAAATATGAAATGAATTATTTCAAATTGAGCATAAAAATTTATTATTTATTACAGATAATGGAAATATTTATTGCACTGGGAGTAATGCTAGTGGTCAATTAGGTATGGGTATGGATGTAACAGAAATTCAAACGCCTAAAGAACTTCCACGTGGTGCTCTTGATAATGAAAAAATTGTGAAAATGGTGTGTGGCGAAAGTCATATTGCAATTATCACAGGTAAATGAGCCGTATTCAAATTAAAAAACTGATAACCACAAAAAAATATATTATATTGAATAAATATAGACATTTGTCGGTGATAATATTTGTAGAGTCTGGAAAGCTTTTCACGTGTGGTGATGGAAGGCATGGTAAATTGGGTCTTGAGGAAAATGAAAATAATGTTCATCAATTGACCTTTGCAACTAAGTATCAAGAATTATATATCACAAATGTACGTAATTTAATTGCCGATGAATATTTATTTAAGTAAAAGAAAATGAGAATATTTATTAAACGAATTTTTTATATATTCATCACAGGTTTCTTGTGGTGGATGTCACACGATTCTTGTTGGTCAGAGAAGAAATGAAGAAAATGAGAGTGAAGAATCGAAACAGGCGGTGAAAACAAAAAAAATCAAATAAAACTTAAAATTATTCATACGAGAAATTTAATATTAATTAAAGTATTTATTCATTACAGAAATTAAATTCTCTTCCACCTTTGAAAGTTCCATCAGCTCGAATCCAAAGTGATAATCAATCGAAATCAGAGGTAGAGGAAGTAGAAAAAGGCGAGAATGAACCAGCAGAAAAAAAAACCGATCTTACAACAGATATGAAAGCACAGAATCCAACAAATACTTCTACTGATACTAATGGGATGGACAATTCTACAGAGAGTCCAACAAAATCATTGCAATCTGATGTACCAGCATCATCGCCATCAAAAACATCGATAAACGGCATGAATGAAACAATGATTGATAATGAAGAAATAGGAGAAAAAAATGAACGAGTGGAAATATTGGATAATGAAAAAAGCGGAATGGAAATGATGGCATCAGAAGTAGACGCAATTGAAAGGCCAAAGTCTTCCAAGTCATATGTGAGTACGGCGGTAAATGACGAAGAAATTAAAACAGATGACGATGCAACAAATGATGATACAATCACCGTGGAAAAGCCATCAGCACCACCACTACCAATTCCACCACCAAAACCACCGCGACAAAAAGTTGAAAGTGCTGGAAGCAATAAAAGTAATGAAAGTGCTTCAACAAATAAAAAGAGTCTCTCATTATCTAGAAATACATCTGGTAAATCATCCAATGGCATTAATATAGAAGCAAAAAATGAAGTGTCACCGGTGAAATGTCCTATTGAAATTGAAGCTAATGGAGAGAAATCACCTGGAAATAAATCAGAAAATAGCAATAAGAGCAGTCAATCGGATAAATCAATAGCTGATACTAATGAAACAATTCCTATTGAGACCAATATTAAGGATACTTTAAATGAAATTGAGAATTGTAAAGAGCAGGCTGTAGAAAAAATTGAAGAAAAATTAGAAATAATTGCTGATGATGTAGACGTTGTGCAATCTCCAGCGTCAAAAGCAGGTTAATTTTTGAAATTATATTTACGATGGTAATATCATTAATATGTTATTTGTTGTCTTGCAGGAAAATTAGCGAAATTATTTAAAGGAAAACGGCAAGACGTAGAAAATGGCACAAAATTAAGCTGTATACCAACTACTAAAGCTAAAGTATGTATACATATTATTGTTAATTTTGATGAAAATGCATAATTTTGCAATAAAATTATATCTTTTTATTTTTCATTCGCAGTCAAAAGCCTGTAGTATCCTGTGATTACCACAAGACTTTTATATCCAAAATTCAATGGCAACCTATTATATTTTTTATATATTAACTTTATGAATCTTGCGTTCGGGACCAAAGACGCTCAATGGATGTTAAAATTCAGATTACTATTCGAATTAACATCATGTACAATCGATTCGATTAATTATTGACATAAATTATGAAACAATCCATTTCACCATTAGACGTGCGTTATAATAATGAAATTATTTTAGGCTGTTAAACGTGTGATTAATTAGCATGAGAATTATTATCTTCAAATACATAAATAATAAATAAACATTCTTGAAATATTATTTCTGAATGTCTTATGAACCTTAATCACTAATTGTTTCCCTATTATTTTTCACATCTTTTCCATCGAAAAAAGTTTTAAAATCAGAATGCCTCAAGATATGCCTCAAATTTATTTGCCCAGAATTACAAAAATTAGTACATGATAAAGCAAACATTTTTAATAATGTAGCTGTACTATGAACATAAATAATCGATATTGCTTTTCATACCAGTCTTTTATATAATAGAGGAATTTCAGAAAATAAATACTTACAAATACAATTAAAAATTAATTTCAATTTTGAAATGTAGTGCTGGTTAATGGTAGACTACATCAATTAAAAATATTCCAAGTTTTCAAATTTTTATATTGTGATTAATTTATTTCTTGGAAACACCGGGTAGTGCCACCTATGAACTCACCAGTTATTTAAAATAATTTCCACACATGGATTCTGTCTATGCCGGTATAGACTTAACCTATAATCTATATTTAATAGTCATACTGATTAATTGTGATTTGTATCATATGGTGAATAAATAAATTGAATCATTCCTCAATAAGTAGTTATTAATTGTTTCACTTAAGTAAATCAATTAACAAACATATTAATTATTAACAATGTCGTGGCGAGAAAATAATAGAGGAGAAAGGGGAGGTTATTCAAGAGGTGGACGAGGACGTGGTGGAAATTATAGAGGCGGTAATTTCGTATTTCTATAATACATAATTATGTATGAATATACGTGGTTTCAATATAAAATGGAAAATATATTGTATTTATTTAATTACAGGTGGAGGTTTTCGTGGCGGTTATCGTGGAAGACCATTTAATAAACGTACGCAAAATGATCATTTTCATGATGGTAAAAGAACAAAATTCGATGTGTCCAATCGTCTGAAAGAAGTGGATATCGGTGTTACTGAATTTATCGGTGATCACGAGCACTTTGCTGGAATTTTCAAAGAACGATTTGGCGATTTTCACGTTCATGAAATAACTGTTGATAATGTTATTGCAAAATTAACAACCCAAGATATTCCTAGTGATCCAGAGAGTGTAATTAATTTAAAAATATTAGAAGACGATGTTGTCAATAAACTTACAGCAAGTATAAAAACTCTTAATGATCCTGATTCTGAAATTAATTCTTTTGATTTTGAAGTTACTGATATGAGCAAAGAGCAACGTCGTGTTGCTCATCAACTAGTTAAACAAAATGCATCTATACGAAGTCAAACAATTGAAAAAGACAATAAAAAGTTTATGTCTATTACTAAACACAATTCATCAAAGACTGATAAATACGGTAAGAAATTATTTATTACAATTAGATTAAATTTCGTCGTAATTCTGGTAATGTGAGAAATCAAGTAAATTAAATAATGGATTATTTTTTTCTACAGCTCAAAAATATTACCGAGATACCCATGTAGATTGGTCACAGCGTGAAGGTCTCTATTGTCATTTTCTTCTTCACAAAGTGAATTTAGATACAATGGACGCATTAAATCAATTAGCAATGAATTCGCGGTCAAAATCCAACTCGTTTTCATATGCCGGTACTAAAGATCGTCGGGCTCGCACAACTCAATGGATCAGTATCAAACGCATGGAACCAAAAATAATTCTTGAGGCAGGCTATCGTGTTCGTGGTGCATATGTTGGCAATTTCAAATATGCAAAAGAGCCATTGAAACTTGGTATGTTGAATGGTAATCGTTTTACAATCGCATTGAGAAATGTTTCAGCGACAAATGACGAAATTGAAAGAGCCATGACAAGTTTACGTGATAATGGATTTATCAATTATTATGGTCTGCAACGATTCGGTAGTGTTGCTGCAATTCCAACATATGAAATCGGCAAAGCACTGCTTCAAGGCAAATGGAATGAGGCAATTGATTTAATATTGAAACCACGGTCCGGTGAACCACGAGATATGACAGAAGCCAGAGAAATTTATGCTAAAACTAAAGATGCTGGCGCGGCATTGAAACGAATGTATCGAATGGATAAAATTGAAGCTAAATTGCTAAGAGGTATTCAATTAAATGGTCCAACAAATCCTCAGGGTGCGTTAGATTTAATTCCAAGAAATACACGTTTAATGTATATTCATTCGTATCAAAGTTACATTTGGAATAATGTAGTATCACGTAGAATCCGTGAATTCGGTTGCAAACCTATTGTAGGCGATCTTGTTTACGAAAAATCTTTTGACAAAAGTGATACTGAAACACTGGATTACTTACTCACAAATGATGGTGAAGATGGACATGAAATGACACATGAGTCAAAGGTGACAAATGCTAACCCTCATGAAACAGTTGCGAATTCTGAAGAAACTTATGATAACACATCGGCAATGAAAGAAGAAATAATTTTAAAACCCGTTGATTCTGATGAACGTATAGAGGAATCCGAAGAAAATTCTAAAGCTGATATTGAAATGAAGGTAGACAATGTGGCAGATGAAAAATCCGCGGTTGATAATTCAATAAAAAATGTTGAGGTGAAAGAAAATGAAGGAGAAACAGATTCATCACCTTTGCCAGCAGTTAAAAGTCTAACAGAAGATGATTTAAAAAATTATTCTCTCGCTGATGTTGTGATGCCTCAACCCGGTTGGCGAGTTATATATCCAGCATACGCTAAAGCTTGGTATGAAGAACTTTTATCTAATGACGAATTGAATATAGAATTAAAACAAAAGAATAAAAAATACTCACTTGGTGGAGCTTATCGTAGAATTCTTCAACTTCCGGAAAATTTAACCTGGAGAATAATGAATTATAAGGAAATTCATGATGAATTAATTCGTTCTGATATCGATGAGTTGCGAGGCAATGAAGGACCCAAAGATAATCCAGGTAAAGTATATGCGCATAGATATTTATTTATTCATTTACATAAGACTATTTCATTATAATTTTTAAACTGGTAAAATATATTAAGTCAATTTATCCATATTAATAATTTATATTGATTCATTTTAGATGGTAAATATAAAGCATTAATTTTAGAAATGTCTCTTAAACCATCGACATATGCAACAATGGCACTACGTGAAATTCTTAAACATGATACATCAGCGGAAACTCAAGCTGCACAATCTGCAGCGTATCATGCGCAGGATAAAGCGGAAAATGAAAAAATTAATAATTCTGAATTGAATCAAGATGAAGCGGCTGTAGATGAAGTTGGAAAAGTTATGAAAGAAGTGGAAAACAAAATGGGAATAGCGGATGATAAAGAAGAAAATGAGTTGCCAATGGAGGCTGAGCCCATTGAAATTACAACAGTCAAAGATGATAGAACTAAAGAATAAATAAAGTTGATACTTTATGAAAACTCAATCCCATTGAGTGATGTATTTTTTTTTGCTCATTTACTTTTTATATGTTTGATAATGATGTAACCATAATTTATTTTGTGGAAATATAACTTGAGATAAGTGAACTAATTTCCCATTTTGTAAATGAAAAAAACCAACGTGAAATACATTTCGTTCTGCTAAATGTATATATTCATGCGCGTGTAAATTTATCATCATTGAAAATTTCTGAGAACAGAATTTGCAACGATATAAACGATCACCTAAAATTATTAATTCCTTTTTTATTATTCACAATTAATATTGAATAATTAACAGATGAATAAAATTAATATTAAATACCACTGTGAAGTTGAACGTGATGAAGAAGGGTTCGGGTTTTGCAAAATCCACGATTGCATATTGTACAACGTAGTGGCCAATCTCCAGTGTGAGAATAACGATGAGCTTTTAAATCACCTGGCGTTGGAAATGATTTTTCACATTCATTACATTTATGTGGTTTTTCCTGATAGAATATTCTCAATTAGTTTGTCTTTTTTTTTTTTGGTTAATTATTTAGGTAATTGATCAGCTAATATTAAAATAAGACCTACTTTATAATGAGTCATACGATGATAATAAAGATTGGATGATGCAGTAAATCGTTTACCGCATATCAAACATTGATGAGGACGCTCTCCTGTATGGATTCTCGCGTGAGTATTCAAAGAACTGCTCGTACTGAACATTTTTCCACATACAGAACATCCATGAGGTTTCTCACCTGAATAAAATTATCTTAATCAGTAATTTTAATTTGTTTGCGTTATCAATTATGATAAAATTGAAACAGACACCTGTATGAGTACGAATATGTCGCTTAAGTAACGATGGTCGATCAAAATTCTTTCCACACATATCACAGGGTAATTGTCGACGGCGCTTCGGAGAATTCACTATCACATCTTTTGTCTCACTACGAAAACTTAAATCCAATGGAACAACTTGCTCTACATTAATATTTGTTTTATTTGTATTTGACATTTGAAAGGATGTATTGATATTGTTCTTATGACCATGTACTCCAAATATATTTCTTCCCCATTCACCACTCACAAGAGATCTCTGTGAAAGGCTCAAACAACATTAATGATTGGTACGATTCTAAGAGTTCTTTGTCAGATATTTTATCATATACAAATATGAATTTCGCGCATGTCGAAAAATACAGCGTTTTTTTATTATTGAGTAGGCGGTGCTTCCCTTTCCAAAAATTGATCCTATTAAATTGTAAAATGCCGAGTAATGAACATCTCAATATAAACACATCAATGACTCAATCACTTCCGTTAGATGCGGTGCCAAGTAATTATGTGTGGCATAGAAACCCTCGGATTTCCCGTTGAGAACTTGGGATATTTGTCACCTGACAGAGGATATTAACAATCGTATTCTTTAATATCTTTACAAAACGATTCTGCACGATCATCATACATATTAACAACCTACAACCCCAATTTTTAAAACGTCATCATGTATTGACTCAAATACTTCCATGCACCGAAAAAAGCACTGGAACAAAATACATACAGAGCAAGAAAACTATGAAAATCATTTTAATAATGTAACATATTTATTATAAATTTCAATGAATATAAATGAATTTATTACAAAACAATATTTTTAGTTTGGAAATTGTTTAATTTCGGACTTGCCAAAATCTGCAAAAGTTTGAAACTTCATTTTCAAATTTGTGGCTATATATTCAAGTTCCAAAATGATTACTTCATTTTCTCCTTTCTTCAAAAATATTGCAGGAATATATAGAGTTACTTGTGGACCAATTACCGGCCAATATCTCCCAAGATTATGGCCATTTACATAAGCAACGCCTTTTCCCCAACCCGCGGTGTTAAGATAAGTATCCAAAGGTTCGTTTGCGATTGTGAATGTTGCACGAAGAAATATTGGTCCATTTATGAGATTTCCTTTCATAGAAATGACAGACGTTGAAGTATTTAAAGGTGTTATGTCATCCATAGAAAATCCCGTAACTTTCCAAGTATTAACAGTAGGTTTGTCGTCGATTTTTACGTTGAAAATACCCTAAAATAAATGCATTTAAAATTGTTACTTAATTCGTGTCGTTTTTATGGTAATAATTTCTACCAGTTAATTATACAACCAACAATTTACCTTCCAATCTTCAATAATATTTCCAAAGTTAAGATGGCCCTGATTTTCTACAAGAATGGACAATCGTTTTGCATATGGATTTTGTAAGACAAGGGCATTAATCTTCAAAGTACGACTTAGAGTTCCAGCAAGATAATCATCAACATAAACTAGTCCTCTGTCACCAATGTTTGCTCGGAGAATCGCTGGATCCTTCATATTTTCAGGTAAATTCGTTTCATAAAGAACGAATCCACGAGCAATTGCAAGTTTTTCGAAAGTCGGTGGCGTATTATACACTCCCATTGTTGTTGTAAATAAACTTCTCGTTTCATTATCAAAAAATCTGGCAACAGGTTTCAATAAAATAGATCCATAATCACCTTTTGGCGCCACAGTAGGTAGAGGCAAATTTGGCAACGGAAGAAACTTGAAACAATAAATATTTTTGAGTTAATGTCGAATTTATAATCATTAACAGTCACTTATTTAAGTAACTTTACCTGCCCAATAGTATCCCTAATTGCGAAATATTTTTCAGTTGGATCGCCAGCCTCAGTTAGAGGCGCATCATAGTCGTATGACGTTATCTGTGGCCAATATTTATCACCACCATTAGCTCCTAGCGGGTGGGGAAATTAATTTTCAAATAAAAAAATGAAGAAAGAAAACAATGATTATGTTTTATACCTGCTGAAAATCCAAAATTTGTACCACCGTAAAACATATAAATGTTTACAGACGCATTCATGCTTAGCATAGTTGCAAGCGTTTTTGTAAAGTTTTGAGTTTGTACAGTTTGAAAATGTTCACCCCAATGCGTGAGCCATCCTGAATAATATTCAGAATTCACATAAGGTCCCTGCAAATCAGTATACATATATATCAACCATTCAATCAGATAAAAATATTTGCTGGATTTTTTTTTTCCTTTTTTGTTACATTCTTACAGTTGGCTGATATCTTCGCATTAAATTGAAATTATTTTGAACGTTGGTTGAAACGCCAAAATCTATCGTTGCATAAACACCAGAAATAACACCACAACGTAACGCCCCATCTGTATTACCATCTGTGGTATAAAGAAGTGCTTTTGATTCAATATGGCGCGTCATTATATCTCGAAGCTTTTGTTTATATGCTAAATCACATGCATGAAAACTCCCATATTCATTTTCCACCTAATAACCAATTATGCTCAATAAATTATCGTAGTATTCTAATATAGAATTCGTATGATATTGTTAATTCACACCTGAACCATAATGATAGGGCCACCATTACCCCGAAGCAAAGGTTTAATTCTTGTCAGAAGCTCATTTAAATATATTTCAACATAGCGCATATAACGCAAATCATTGGTTCGCATTTTTATTTCCGGTTCAAGAGTCATCAGCCATGTGGGTAGACCTCCCTAGAATAAATTAAATTTGCATCAATCTCTTGAGATTTGATTGTCAAATTGAATTGATGAATTTACTAAGTCTCGTTCAGCGCAAATATAAGGACCGGGTCTCAGCAATACTAGAAGACCTTCTTCTTGAGCAATTTTTAAAAATCCCACAATGTCAGCTTCATCGGTCCATCTCCAAGTATTTGGTGTTGGCTGATGAAGACTCCACTCAACGTAACTATATGACAATCACAGTTATTGCTAAAAATAACTTCATAATTTCAAATTTGGCTTACGTGGAGACAGCATTCAAACCAGCGGCTCTCATTTTCCTCAATCTATCTCTCCAGTAAACACTTGGAGTACGAAAATAATGAAAACTTCCAGATACATATCGGAAACTTTTTCCATCGAGTAAAAATTGATTATGTTCATTGTCCACCTCAAACCCATAAACTGGCTTTGAATCATTTCGCTGTAATAATCCAACGATCATTTATACTATTTATTCGTCATATAAGTTGAAAATATAAAAATAAATAGCGATAATATTCATGAGAGTTTCACGTAACAAGCTGATATGAAATGCTAAACAACATTTATCATCAGTGTTATCAACCGATAATAGTCTGTCCGAGATAAATTTATCGTGTTTAGAAAAATCAGAGCAGTATAAACTGGAATTCATAATACGACAATATATAAAATTTGTTGTACCTACATTTTCATTCGATTGCTCTGTCAATGATGTAGATGAAATTATCAAAACTAATGTGAAGGTGAAGAATTTCAACATTATGTGCTGAATCAATTATACCGTAACAATGTAAAATCACTGGACACGAAGCAATCCCTACTCCTCTTACGAATACTTTTCCCCACTTCACTCGGCCAACCGACGATGGGCAACTGATAGTAATAACAGTTGTGTCTATGTTAACATATTAGCTGGTCATAAGTAGAGGGGCGGAATATCATAACGACTTTCTTAACATACTATAGACCTTACCATACTTGCATAACGTTTTGGATATTATTTGGAGGAGTAGGAGAGGTTCACCTGTACTCAAAATTATGAATACAATGAATTAAAACTGTGCTCCAATAATTTTAATATTTATTTAATCATTAATAATTACTTCGTATTCAAAATAATTGTATTTGAATACTGTTCAATAAATTGTCTACGTATTACTGACTAATAATCCCACAATTTAAAATTATATGTGCGTTAAACTAACTATAAGTGCAAATAATAAGTACGTTCTTCTAATGATGATACTGGGATTTATCAATATAGTGATTAATGATTGATGAAGACACCCAAAACAAAATTATGTTCTGATATCCAGTGCTTGTGATTCAAAAATTCTCACACCACCTTTCAGCGCTGATCAACCTGTATACAACAATGAACAAAACAAAGATTATTATGAATATTGAGTGATGAAAAGAGGCTTAGTTATAAATCCACATATGAATGAGTGATTGAGGAAATTATGGACATAGTATATAATAACACAATTGAAATAATGAAGAACTAGTATACATGATAATACTTGAGAACACAATAAGATATAAATTACCAGAGTATGAATAGTCCGATGACTGTGATGATGAAGAACTTTGCGAGCTAGATGAACTACTTGATGAACTTTGACTTGCAGAACTACTCTGTTCACTTTCTTGAGAGCCGCTACTAGAGACCTTTTGCTCACTTGTTGAGCTTGAGCTGGCAGTAGACTCCCCGGACGCACTGGCAGTTTTCTTGAAACTGGAGCTGTGTTTATTAGTGAAATCTGTCACACGCGTTCCACTCACTGATTTACCAACAGTTTGTTTTTGGTATCCACCACTAATTTCACTGGAAGATCCGTCTTCCTTATCAATTCCATAAGAACTGCCAGTACTATGGCTGAAAGAACCAGCACCTGGAACCGACGAGATAATATTTATAATCTTCCTAATTGCAGAATTGAAAATCAAATTTCTATACGAAAATATATAAAATTGAAGAACAATGAAATCATATCAGAATGTTATACTGCTTAAAAATATCGCATTTCTATTGACCAATTTCAAAAATGAACAAACAGGTGTCCACGACTATAAGGAAAAACAATTATGGCTACCATTTCATACTAACTAAGGACATTTTAAATGAACTTAACTATTCACGTATGATATGAATGGTTGACACAATACATTGAAAAAAAATAGTTTCCCCGTTTCTTCAAACCGAATGTAAACGTCATACATAATACGAAAATGATAAGATAATATGTAAACCTTACATTTATTAATAGAATATGTACTCACTTGCGTCTGCAGATGCAGCAGC
>JAQQBR010000003.1:5900957-5916249 GCA_030347285.1 Microctonus hyperodae | reverse complement strand
AGCACGAGAACATTTATTTATCACAGTATTCACGCTATTTTTTTACTCATTATTTAAACTATCACGTCATAGTTATTCCAAGTAAGTTGAAAATGAAAATATGAATAATATCAATTCTATGAATTGTTTGCACTTGTTGCAGATTGTCAAACCAGAGTTTAAGTAGAGGATTCACTTGATAATCACGCAGGTGATCGGCATCAGCCGGTGATATGAAGAAAAATCAAACTAACGGCTACGGTATGAATCATATAATAATTTTTTTCCTCTTATTCTCATAATAATTGTAAGCTGCATAAGAATAATTTTGTTAATTGTCACGGGGAAAATCCCAATGCGTGTTGAGTGTAAGTTTCGAACTCAATCCAAACTGCAAGGTTGTATTTTTATGAGAATTATATATTTGAAGGTCCACTCTTATTTCAATGATTGTCATGTGACAAATATATACTTAGGATTATATCTCTGCATATTTATCGAATTTCGTGATTTAAAAAATTAGAAGTCAAGGTCAAGGTGCGAAACCTCGAAGTAACAATGAATTCATTATTCATAAACTTGTTCAACTAGATGTGCATGTATAAACATGTTCTGAATATTCGATGTTTGATGAGTCATGTGTTTTAATCAAGAATACACTCTAAAAATCGAATTGTTATTTAAATACTTTATCTTCTATAAGTAAATATATTCATTAATTTACTTGTTTTGAATTCTATGATGAGTTTCATAAAACAGACGCTGGATGATATAATACCATCGTGTCAGTATAGCATATACAATATTGAAAGATAGAATATTCGTTTGTAATACGTGAAATGGCATTAATGGCATTATAAAGGAGCCAATTGTCGTAGTTACATGAACGTTTCAGTTGTGATACTTACATCGTTTCGTGTTATTCGTTTACCAGACAATTGACGTATAATTGAAAATTAATCCAGAATATAAAACATTTTTAATTAATTTTCATAAATTAAATGCTTTATTAATTGTGAGTATCAGACTTACATTTGAATGAATCATTTGATTTTTTTTTTTTATTCAAGATATTCAATCATATCGAGCATTAATGGCCTTTGGCCTCAATAACAGACTTTGGCTACCATTATAATGTATAATTCCTGTTCGTTTAACTGTATTAAATTTTTATTTTCAATTCTTCATTTCACACAAAATTAAAGATAAAAATTTATTTCTTCTTTCATTATTTCATTTATTTTTTATTTACTATTTCATCATTACTTTATTATATTTTGTGATTACATTTGAAATTATTATCCATGTACTTTTTAATTTTATATTTATTCCATAAACCATAATTATTATTGAATCTTTTCCGGGTTCTCACGATTGCGATTGATGGACCTCGTATTCAAAGATTCATGTGGATACTTGTATAAAAGAAGTAAAACGACCTGGTAACGGGTCGCGATGTCTGCATGCCAGCATTATTGGCGCCACGTTGAGTTCTTATGTGTATATACGCATTCTTATAATTGAACGTTGTCAATATGGTGTCTTTGCACAGTTAACGCAAGCCGATTTTGCATCTATCTTTCTTTCTCGCTCATCTAACATGAATTGTTGGCTCGTGTTTATCATATTGCACTCGCGAACCAATCCGATAAGCCAACAACCACGCACACCCACCATCTTATCCACTCACAAAGCCGCATCGTGACGTCAAGCCGACACTCCTCCCTACTTTTTCTCCTTTCATCATTCTACATAGATTAAATTGCCTACTTGAAGACTGGAATCAGTCATAATATAGGTACATATTATTACATTCTTATCTGACGTACCAATAGTAAACATGTTGGTTCATAGAAATTTTTATATATTTTTCATAATAATTTCATTGACGTATGAATACAACCGTCAATATATATATATATGCAATTATTTATATATAATAATATTTATGATGGACTCTAGATTATTTTTTTGAACTTTATATTTTCAAGTCATTTTGAAATAATAACTTATGTAATAATAAAAATATTTTGCATGATTATATTATTTTTATTTAGTGGTAAATAAAAATTTATTGTATTAAATTGTAATATCTTTCTTAGAATTCTGTGTGCTGCAAATTTATTTGCACTTCTCAGAATTCCAACATATGTTTAAATATGTACCTAATATGCCCACTAATGCTCGCATCATCGTTAAGAATGTACATTTTTTAATATGATAATTATTACAATTGAATACATAATTTCTTTTTCTCATCTATTTCAGCGGAAGTGAACGGTAAAAATGTCGTCACCGAAAAAGGTATTAAAATGGATGAATACGAAGAAGTTGATGCTATTCAAGAAGCACTTGGTGGTCTTGGTAGATGGCAAATTATTGTTTGTCTCGCAATATCACTAGTTAAATTTCCCGTAGCATGGCATCAACTTGCCATTGTGTTTATGGCACCACAAAATCAAAAATTCAATTGTACCAGTCCTGCACGTACACCAGCAAAAGATCAATGCATCGTAAGTGTCAATGGCACTCACACAGAGTGCGACGATTGGGAGTTTGATAGAAGTGTCTTTCCTGAAACAATAATATCCCAGGTAAAGATATCCATATATCAATACAAAATTTTTAAAGATTTAATTAATTTATATTATATGAATAAACTGTGGAATTTAATAAATTTATAATTTTTCAGTGGAGTTTAGTTTGTAATCGTGCTCATTATGCAAATATTCAACAATCAATACTAATGTTTGGTATTTTAATTGGTAACATCACATTTGGAACCATGGCTGACAGGTAAATAAAAAATAATAATCAGCAGGAAAATAAAATTTAAAAAACCAGAAAAATAACTTAACTTGTCTAACATATTTATTTGTTTGAAGGTATGGAAGAAAAATTCCTCTAATGATTTCTGTGGTACTTCAATTGGCATCAGGAATTGGTTGTGCAATTGTTCCGTGGTTTCCAGCTCTTCTTTTCTTGAAATTATTGAGTGCAATGGCAACAGGCGGTACAATGGTCACCAGCTACGTTATCTGTATGGAAATTGTTGGTACAAAATATCGTGCAGCAATCACTGTACTTTATCAAATACCTTTTAGTTTGGGACACATGTCATTGGCTGGAATTGGATATTACTTCCGTCATTGGCAACACCTTCAAATGGCAATCACGTTTCCATCAATAATATTATTAGGATATTGGTGGGTTGTGCCTGAATCACCACGTTGGTTATTGGCAGTTGGACGGCAAAAAGCAGCATGTACAGTCCTTAAGAGAGCAGCCAAGGTGAACAAAATTGAAAACAAAGACATTCCTGATTTAGTTAGAAAACATTATTTACATCAAGTAAGCAATATTTATTGTTATAAAATTATTATGGATGATAAATATACGAATATATATTTCTCATTTATTTACTTATTTTTTAGCATTCAAGAAAAACAGCGTCCGATCATTCAGCAACGTTTATTGATCTTATTCGTACACCGAATATGAGAATAAAATCATTAGCAATATTTTTCAATTGGATAGTGTGTGGAATGGGACTCTTTGGTATGAGTCAATATATAGGACAAGTTGGTGGAAATATATTTGTTAATGTTGCGGTATCGGGTGTTACACAAATTCCTGGAAATTTTGTTGCTTGGTGGGCAATGAATAAACTTGGAAGAAAAATTACTCTAATAATTAGTAATATCACTGCTGGAATCTCAGCGTTACTATTAATTACTACACCACAGAGTAAGTGTAATAAAACAAATGAAATTAATTTAAAACAGTCCAATATTTCGTAGTTATTATTATTTTCTTGTTTATTTATTTATTTATTTTTTTATTTCAGATGCCGAATGGTTAAGACTGATTTTCGCCTGTTTTGGCATAGTCGGTATGTCTGTGTCTTTCACTACTGTTTATCTATTTTCGGGTGAATTATTCCCTACAGTCGTGAGAAATATTGGAGTTGGAACTAGCAGTATGTGTGCAAGATTAGGATCAATGGTTGCGCCCTTTGTGGTGTCATTGGTAAATTATTATTATATTTTTATTATTATCTGTCTTTATTCCTGTGTAATTATTTTTTATTCTACAGAGTATTGTAAAAGCGTGGTTGCCACCAGCGTTATTTGGAATTATGCCACTTCTTGGAGCAGCTTTGGCATTGTTGTTGCCTGAAACCAATGGCTGCACGCTACCAGAAACTTTGCAAGATGGTGAAAATTTTGGAAAGTACGTAATTGAAATATAAATATGAAATAAAATATATTTCATTTAATATATTAAGAAAAATATTTTCATTTTCAATATGATACACGTTAATAAAATGTATATTTATTTTATTTCAGGAAAAATAAGAAAAATTCAATAAATAAGGACGCGGAAGCTGAAGCAGCGCTTTGAATTATATATAATTAAACTACATAAAACTTAATGATAAAAATAGAATGAACGCGCACTATTTGAGGTTAACGATACTCATTTCTCGTTTTTTATTTATTACATATCATGTAGAACAAGATAATATTCATTGAAAAGAAGAAAAATAATTTTTTAATATATTAAAAAAAAAATTATTATTTCATAATCGTGACTCATTGAACGAAATTAATTGCGTGACAATGTGATATAAATCTACACATTATATTTATAATATTCCATATGACAATATTATGACAATACACATTAAGTTAATATTCGTGATCAGCACAATAAGATTAATTAATTATATTATTTCTGCTCATGAATATAAAAAATTCAATAGTCTGTACAAAAAAGTTGACATATATTTCTAAATATGCCTATTCACGATACGCCTTCTCAATCACGTAAATAGACATCATTTCTTTTTGTTTTATATATCATAGTTTACATTAATCCGCAATTATCTAATTCAAACACATCATCACGTACTCAATTATATATGTACATACTCCAAGAATAATTACTATTTTAAATCATTCTGAGAATAAATAAAACTGATGTAATTGTGGATAAAAACGCTGGCCGTAATTAAATATGTCACTGTTGAACCCAACGTGTTTCACGATGTACAATAGAATCAAACAACAAAGAATCAAAATAAAAAAAAAAAGATGTAATAATCAAAAGAAAAAAAATCTATATAATAATGCTAATTCACCGTAGATTAATTTGTGAACAATTATCATTTCCACTGATCTCTCTGTTGTCATCATGCCAATCAACTTGAATCTATTGAAGATTTTTTATTCCATTCATCGAGGACGCACGTTAATTATTACTCAATCCTTATTATATTGCGGCAGGAATATCATTTATCCATTCGATACTCGAAGGAAAATTATAGGTCTTACATCAAAGTGATCATATCAGAATAAACCTATGACAAACCGTTACTAATATAGTAAAATATAAATGGAATTATTAAAGTATACTAATAGAAAAGGTTTAATAAATTGAAAAACTTTCGACGAATAATATGAAAGGGATAAATCATATTGTAGATGAATGATTTTCATTCACTTGAACTTATTTATAAAAATACAAATTTTTCGAGTTATGAATATACGCATTAAATTTAATTTTATTCACTATAATGTATGGACTAATTTGTTTATTCATTTGAAAGCAATCATTACCAAATTATTATATCAAAGTAGATGGACAACTGACAGTTGATGGCTAAATAGTGTTTTCATCGTTATGTCTATATCCAAATTTACGGATGAAACCTATTTTCATCATGTCCCACCTCTGTATTCATTAATGAAGACCGACTATATAAGAGGACGTGATCGTTGGAATAATACCATTCACGGTCGTGCCGTTCTCCAAGCACCTGGTTATAATTCAGTTTCAACGTGAGAATACGTTGTTTTGATTGAGAAAATAAAACCATTCTCCAGTTAAATTCACCTTCACCTCTATACATTCTACGATTAACTGTTCCGTGTAAGTATAAACTTCTAATTATTTTGATTATGGTAATTAAATCAATGATTTTTGATAATTATACAAACATAATAACGTGTTTGTAGACAAAATAAAAATCATTTTCTTTAATTAATTATATATTCTCTATTTTCGTTAATGGAATCAAAATTTTCGACTGATCCTTACCTAAAAATTTCAATAATAATTATCGAATGTAATTAAAAAATATTATTGCACGTTTGAAAAAATTATTCGTTTATATATCAAACATGTGATTAATTCATTCACATAATCAGATGCTACATTATAACATATCCATGACTGCAAAAAAAAACCATGAATTGTCGTTCAGCGATGCATGTTTCCTCAATCGCAGTGTAAATATTCAAATGGAGAAAGTGTCCTCGAATAATCCCAACATGAGGTGCGTAAAAGCTATTGGTAAACGTCTCGGTTCTTCTTTCGCCTCTTCACCATTATTATATTACGTCCAGCGATTTTGCTAAAATTATATGAAATCGCACTCAATATATCCAGTTTCATAATAAAAACCAGAATTGCAATCAAGTTGCATTCTAATTTGAAAAATTAATTCACAATTACTACACATACGGATATTAGAAAAATTTATAGGGACAATTTATAGCATTGAGAACTGAAGCGTGACAAATAGACGGGTCATGTAAATATGCATTCAATGAGGTGCGGCATTATATGATAAGCTGACAATAACGACACTAACAACGTGTGTTGTGGCAACAATAGTCAATGAACTATTATATGAACTGGTCCAACCATTCGAAAAAATTAAAAAAAAAAAAAATACTAATTGATTTAAATCGGGTGTGCCGTAATGATTTCTGTTTCATTATATATTTTTTCAGGGTCGCTCAATATGAGGTGTCTTTTGTTACTGTTGGCTTTGACTGCAGTCAACTGCGATCAACCATTTAATACATTATTTTCATGGAAACAAATCGACTACAATTTTTTAAATGATTCTATGCGTAAAGCATATATTGAATCTGGAGATTATGTTCAAGACACTGCTGTTCCCCTTGGACTAAATGTTTGGGGTGATAAACTATTCATTACTGTGCCACGTTGGAAAAAAGGAGTCCCAGCAAATTTAAATTATATAAATATCACAGAGGCAGTTGCCGCTAGTCAGTAATCAATTCTATCAATCTTTTATCTTAATTCAATCAATGTGCATCTATTAAATATAAATCTTTTATTTTTCTCCCTACTATCACAGATGAAACATCACCGTTGCTCAATCCCTATCCTGACTGGGAATCAAATGACATTCACTCACCCGATTCTATCATCAACATTCTCAGGGTCAGAATCGATGAATGCGCTCGACTTTGGGCAGTTGATAGTGGTGTTGACGACATCTTAGGCGAATTTAATTCTGTTCAACCGAAGAGACTCATTGCTATTGACTTGAACACTAACAAGGTAAAAAAAAATTAAATGAAGAAAGAAATTTACATTTATCAAAATTAATTGTTTAGTAATGATAAAAAATTAAAACATATATGTCCAATTTTGTGCTACAGATTATTCTGAAATATACCTTCAAGGACTCAGACATCCACTCAGACAGTTTTTTTGCTGATACAGTGATAGACGTTGATCCCAATAATTGTAGTGATGCATATGTGTACAACTCTGATCTGGGAGCTAATGGACTTGTTGTTTACAGTTTAGCTAAAAATGATTCATGGAGAATAACTCATAATTATTTCCGTGTTGATCCATTGAATAGTAAATGCCTCATTAATTTTAAAGTCTATTTTATAAAGAGAATTTATTTTATATGTATGTTTATATTTGTGTTTTAATATTATAGGTAATTACAATGTGAGTGGCACAATTTTCCAATGGACTGACGGTCTCTTTGGGATGGCCTTGAGTTCACCAAACGAGAATGGTTCAAAGACTCTTTACTTTCATCCTATGGGTGGAATACATGAATTTTCAGTTTCCACTGATCTTCTGAAAAATCAAACTGCTCTCGCTGATCCACATTATTGGCGTGAATTTCATATTGCTGGTAACAAAGGTCCTAATTCTCAAGGAACTTCTTCAATGATTGATAGAGATACTGGCATCATTTATTTCACTCAACTCAATAAAAATGCAGTATCATGCTGGGATACACACAATGAATTAAATCCTGATACATTCCGTATGTGATTAATTCTACTATAAGAAGAAAAAAGAGAAATATTATATTGAATTAATTGTTTAAAGATAAATTACGATATTGTTTGCTTTTTTTTTTTTGTTGCAGGAATTGTTGCTCAGGACGATGAAAAATTAGTTTTTCCAAATGATATAATTATTGAACCGAAGACAAAAAAATTCTATTGTCTTTCTGACAAACTACAATTGCTTCAATATGGTAAATATAATCCTGAAGAAACAAATTTTTATGTTCACGTTGCCACGTTGGACGACTTAACAGCTGTTTGTCGCCAAGATTCGAAATCGCAAATGCATGTACAGATGCTGGTGCAAGTTGGAGATTCACAAAAAATTATGTCGTGGATGATTTAATTTATATGTTAAATAAATCAATCCCCATATCCATACAGTAATATTATTTTTTTCTACGTCAATCAAATCAACTTCAGAAAATATAAATTGAAATTAATTAGTACATAATTTGTTTTATTGTCACATTCTTATGAATATGTGTATAGTGTTCGAAACATTTAATAAAAAAAAATATGATGAATTTATTGTCGTTCTAATAACCGAAGAAACTATATTATAAAAAAAAAGATTATTTTACTGAATAATTTTATAAATGACTGCAGAGTTGGGAATAATTTTTTCATATAATAAATCGCCAAATGCAGTTTAAAAAAATTCATATCATTATAAAATAAGTTTATATATATTGCTATCAATTCAATCACGATATAAAATTTGAATTATTAATGTTTTATAATTATAATTTGGCAAACACCTAAAAATATCATAGGAATAATTAATGGATGAATTATACAAATAGAAATTAAATATAAACGCCAATATCTGAACATTTTAATTTACTTGGTGGAATCATACGATGATTACGAAATTGATTATTGAATTTTTATGCAAGTCAATAGTAGTTTCATCATTATTTGCCGTCGCAAATCAAATACAGATGTTTAATTATACTGTGCACATCTTGATCGAGGTGTAAATTATTTGAAAAATAAAATTTATGATTCAAAAATAACGACTAAGACGTAATTGATTTTTTAAAATTAATAGAACAACTTAATTAATATATTTAGACATAAAAATTCAAAGGCAAAATATATAAAAATATTAATATGTTAATTAATCTGCATCATAAAAAAAAAATAAACAATTTTAGTGTGATACTAAATTCATTACAAGTGAATAAACTTTTCATTCATTCAGACTTTTCAATCATTGTTTAAATAATAATGGCAATATATAATAAAATATGTGATCCAATTCTCACACCCGAATTGGTTGAATTTTATACATATAAAATTTAATTATATATTCGTTCAAGAATATTGTTTTCATCAAATAATATTCTCAACTGAATTGACAATTTTTATTTTTAACTTATGTAATATAAATGACTAAACATACATATTAAAATTACGGATAATTCTTATCTTAAATATATCCCACCCCTATTCGAGGATTAATCGATTATATAAGGTGCGGAATTCAATACGGTCATCATTCATTCAGAAGTACATTCTACGAGTACCTTTACCGCGTGAGTAAATACTTTTAATTATCGCAATTCTTACAATTTTAATTTCACAATTGAATTGTGCATCGAATGTTAAAGAAAACAATGAATAAATTAAATTATTAATCATCTTTTTCTATTGAATCTTTTTTCAGGATCATTAAGAATGAAGTTTCTTTATCTACTCTTAGCATTGACAACAGTCAACTGCAATCCGTTTACCACGCTGTTTTCATGGAAACAGCTTGATCATACTTTTTTAGATGCTAATATGCGCAAATTGTATGTGAAAGCTAGAAATAATTATCAAGAAAATGCTGTGCCTTATGGCATTAATATTTTGGATGATCGTCTCTTTCTTACGGTGACACGTTGCTCAAATGGATTCCCAGCCAATTTAAATTACATCAACATCACAGAAGCTCAAGCATCTAGTTAGGAAATAATACTATTAATTCCGTGTTTTAAATCGATTTTTTTTTTTCATTTATTTAAAATCATTGATTATACATTTGCTGGAATTATTTTATTCCCATTTTTATTATCATAGATCAATTATCACCACTACTGAGTTCCTATCCGGAGCAAGAGCTTAATTACATTGTCTTTGATGATTCAATTATAAATATTCGAAGATTCGCAATCGACGCTTGCAATCGACTGTGGGGAATAGACGGTGGTGACATAATAGGCAATTCGAAATTTCCTAAACTCAAGAGATTACTTGCCATTGATTTAGTAACCAACAAGGTAAAAAAAAAGAATTTGATTTAAATTTGGTATTCGAACTGAGAGCATCCCTATTATTTTTTTTTTTAATGCAGGTTATAATCAGTCATACTTTTTCCGATGACATTCAACGGAATAGCTTTTTCGTCAACACGATCGTTGATGTTGAACCACAAAATTGCAACGATGCTTATGTGTATAATGCTGATCGAGATAATAATGGAATCGTTGTCTACAGTATGGCAAAAAATAGTTCCTGGAGAATTTCTCATAATTACTTTCATGGCGATCCATTCAACGGTGAATAATTATTAATCAATTATTCATTTATTTATTTATTACAAAGTCCATTTCAAAAATGTTCCTTTATATTTTATGTTTTTCCTTATATAATAGGCAACTTTAATGTCAATGGAAGAATATATCAATCCACTGAGGGAATAATTGGAATGGTTTTAAGTGCACCAAAATGGGACGGTTCAAAAACACTTTATTTCCATTCGCTAAGTGGTATTCACGAATTTTCTGTGTCAACAAATATTTTGAAAAATCAAACGCAAATTCATTATCCTAGATATTTACGTCAATTTCGTGTGGTTGGTAATAGAGGGCCCAATACTCAAGCAACAACAGCTGTATTAGATGAGAGTACTGGTATTATTTATTTCACTCAAGTAAATAAAAATGCAATTGCCTGCTGGGACACTCAAAATGAATTGAAACCTGAAACATTCAGTGAGTAATTAATTTTTTATTAAATATATACTTATCAAAAATAATAACCTCAATTTAATATTCCACTGTTTGGTAATGCTCTATTTTAGCTATTGTCGCTCAGGATGATGAAAGATTAATATATCCAAACGATATTGTTATTGATCCTAAAACACGCAAGCTTTATGTTCTCTCAAATAATCTTCCTGTATTGCGTTATGACAAATATGATCCTACAAAGAACAACTTTTATATTCTGGTTGCCTCGTTGGATGAATTAGCGGCAGCTTGTAGAAGTGAATCCGGCAATTGGTTCATGCGAAAAATTAAAGGCGGTGCTGTAAAAGTAAAATCAGTATTTGGTTTTTAATTCTCGTGATGATGTGATAAATTATTATAAATTTTTTATTTTGTATGCATCTCACTATTTTTGTTAAATTACTTTTTGATATTCAACCTCTGACTGAATGAATCAACGAAATTTATTATCTCATGTTTACACTTTGTTGTATTTGTATTCGTTAATTCCACTTTGTCCTAAAGTAACAGAAACTGAAATAAAAGAATAAAAAAATTTATACAGAAAAAAATCATTTTATTAATTTTAAATTAATTAATAAAATTTTATCGATTTATTTTTTATCAATTGTAATACTTTTTTCAATTGTTCTTTTAACATATTTTTGTATTAAATGTTTTTGTGAAGTATGGAATAGCAATGCGAATTTTACTGGGATGATAAGTGCTGCCTCTATGGCAGTATTTCATTACTTAGTAAAATATTAATTTCCAATCAACTTGATGAAATATATGTGAAGAAGAATATTTGATTTATACAATAACACTATCAGAAATAAAATTATATTTTTATTAGCTTAAAAGTTGGATGAATTTTTTTATAAAAACGTCGAAATAATTAATTTTCATCAAATGGTAAAAAAGGCGCGTATATACCGACGCCATTTCAAATTTGTTCATTTATAGACGGACTAATCTGATTGGCTCTCTCAAAAACGCGGGATACACTAGTAGACGCCATATTGGAATGCTAGTCAGTTCGTTACTGAGGTGTAGAAAAAGACGCTTTCAATACTCAACTTCCAATTTTCATTTATAATTCCTCAAAAAGTTAATTATGTCAGTGATCTTAATTGTGTGAAGTGTGTGAAGTGAATTATCTTGAATCAAATAAAATATTGGACAGGATTAAAAAGGTAAATAAATTTTTTTTATCATAGAAATTTGCATTGGAGTTTCAGAGCAAAATTTTTTCTACAAAGGGTTGGAAATTAGTGTGTGTTATTTGATTTTTCTAATAATATACTAACATAATATTCAAAAATAAAAAAGTATTGCATTATGTGTTATTTAAATAATTGTTATATAATATTAATATTTAATATAAAGTGCATAGAAAAAGTGTATCATGTGTGTGAGTGCTATTATTTTCATGGGATTACTGGAAAAAATTCAACGGACATTCGGCAGAATGTATAACGGTAAAGTACACAAATTAATATTTTTTTCTCCTACATATAAATCCAATTTGCATTCGCTATGGATTTCCAATTAAATATATATCATTTTTTAATATTTAATTATTGTATCATCCGTATTATTACATACCTATAAAAATTTATCAATTGATCTGAGCAATTTGAAAATATTGTAGGGTTAAAATTATCGACATTTGATGCTTAAATTTATACAATTTTACTCACTGATAGAATTTCCTATTTTCTATTTTATAATATAAAAAATAATTGAATTAGGTTAGTGATTTTACAGTAGTATTAGAACATAATTTTTTCTTTATTCAATATTTGTTTTTTTTTCCACCAATATTCTTTACAATAAACGTGTGAAATCACGTGTAATGATTATAAATTCAATGAATTATACACGACAAACGTTGGGAGGGAAGCTAGACAATTTCTATTTTTTTTTTCTGTTTTACTAAAAGGTATAATATTATTCTGTCGTGACTTCGAACCAGGAAGACGAGAACGGCGCCCTGCACTGTTCTACAAAACAAATTAATTAATCACTAAATCATTCTGAAAAGTAATTAACATTTTATCCTCTACCTTAAATCTTCTATCTGATGAATACTGACAATAACTGAAGATATATATTTTATTCTTATTTTTATTTTTCTTCAATGAAACACACCAAATTTATCCATAAAAAATGGCGATATTGAGTTAAAAAATAAAAATGTTCATATTAATTATTTTGCACTTATTATTTTGTTTTACTTACTCGGCGTACTCGCCGAGGAAGTTGCTAAATTTGGTGTTGGACTACTGCTGCATGAACGACTCAACAGTCTATGTGGTTCAACACTCAAAAAATTCGGATTATTTGAAGGTTGTGCATTCATAATTTCGGGCTCAACTGGACTTGCACATCGTCGTTGATTACAATCTGATGTCGTTGTTCTTGACAGTGTGTGCAATGGTATCCGATAAATTCTCAATGGTTTTGATTCACTTTGTGAGTCTAAATTAAAATCAAACAAATAATAATTGAATTAAAAAAATCATACAATAGTATAAAGAACTTTATATAAAAAATAAATATTTCAATTTACTTGACGCACTGGATTGTGAAGACGGTGGACTGCCACTTCTTTCCTCTTTATCTGGCCGTGCATCAACGCGAATTCTCTCACATTTGTTTGCCATAAATTCCGGCGCAGTTGTAGTAAAATAAATATCACGTTTTGATGTGATAAGCATAAGATTTGGCATTGCTATTGTGTGAACAAGATTTCCATTAATAATTAAACGTATTTCCATTGTGTCAGTTGTGAATGCAATGACATATGGGAATGCACACGCAACAGCAATTGGAACAGAATTCCAATTGAAATCAAATTCTGTTGATGCCGCTGTGTCCTCGGACAATTTTTGAAAATGACATGTATTATTGTAACACAATAAAAGCTCGGGTTCTTCATCTTCGCATAAATCTAATGCAGCAATTACATGTGGTTTCATCGATGCTTCCATGTGAAGTGATCGTGTTGCACCATCAGCGGAAATTAATTCAAAATGATATTTCAATCCACAACAGAGTAACCATTCATTTCCCGGTACTGTGCTCTCAATAATCGTAACTATTGACGGTGATTCAGAAGCATTAAACTCTTTTAACAATAAAAATCCATCAATTGTGTCAGTGTCCGCAGCTGAACACCATGTAGTCCATGCAGCATTGTGTTTCCATTGTAGTACAGTTAATCTTCGACCAACAGCCACACACTAAAACAAAGTTTAAGTGTAGTTATAATGGTGTTATTGTTGTATTATTATAGGCCAATTGGATTGTTTGAATTTACCATTCGAAGATGAGAACCACCGGGTCTTGTTATGCTATATAAGTGGCAACTTCGTGTTTTATCCAACTTTCGTTCTTTTACGTGCGATCGTGTTCGAACAATAGGCGAACGTAATGTATTTGGATTTGAAGTGGTCGTAGCGAAACTGCCAATCTCCTCATCATCCTCCTCGAAAGAATTGTAATCGATACATGTACTCTCATCGCCTCCCAGCTCACTCAATCGATAAACATAAACGTTACTTTCTTTTCCTTTATCGCCAGCACGAAAAAGTAAAATTCCATGTTGCTCAACTACATTGAGTTGTTTTATTTGCACGGATTTGTCAAAGAGTAATCTGTCTGAAGTGCCATCTGTATGAAATAAAATGACAAATAAATAAATTTTAATTGTTGATTTTATTCATTGTTTTCAATGAATATTTGTTATGACAATTAATTTCAATATTAAATTTACCTTCAACGAGAAACGTTCCATTTTCCGTTGCAAGAATTAATTTATTTTCCAACCAAACGTCACCACAAACAAGCTCATGATGAAAATCTGGATATATACATCGGGGTTCCCAAGGTCTTGGTTTTAGAGGACCAACCGTTGCTAGAGATGTGGGAGCAAGACCTCGAACAATTGCCTCGAGTTTAAGTGCCTGTCCAACACGAACCATCTCCACTGCTCGTGTCTCTTCTCGCCTACGACCTGGAGTTTCAACCACATCCGATAGCGCACGTCGATTCAGCATACTCTGTAAATTGAGTAGGCGGGTATACATTTGATTATATATGAATTATAGAGCAAATCAATAAATTATTATCTACGCAGGAAATTCATAGCCAGAACACGACAATATATTATTTCAGAGCGCATTGGTTAAT
>JAQQBR010000003.1:5877441-5900857 GCA_030347285.1 Microctonus hyperodae | reverse complement strand
TTTTTTTCTTTTTTATTTCATTATATCTGTATTTGTGAAGTGAATTATATTATTTATTCAAGTAATATTACGTACGTGTGAATTGACTCTTTATACAATTTGGATTAAATGTATCCAATACAGTTGGATCGTCAGTGTAAATGATGTTGACAATGTCGTTGCCAATATGCCTTTTTCTTTCAAGCTGCTGTGGATTGTCCTTGGAGTGTGGTAACATTGTGCTGACGTGATACATGACCTCGTGACCAGCGTACACTGTATAAACGCTCTCTTTACCTGTCATGTCACCTATACATGTATAGTAGAAGAAAATAAAATAGATAAATTTTTAGTTCAGGAATCAGTTGAGGAATTTCACTTTACACTTGCGTATTTCAAGCATTTTTTCCTCATAAAAATAACAAAAAGATGTCAACAGATCATTCACCTTTGACGTCTAAACCGCCTCTATACTTGTCCCAACCCTTGAGGCGAATTCTCTCGCCTAGTATCTCCAAGAACCTCTCAAACCCCGAACTTGCCCTTTCTGAAAGCGAAAAAAAATTTGAACGATCAAAGAATTTTTTTTTCCATCTATAATCACTCAAAGTAACTTTTGAATAAATGTGAGATTCTGTTGATTTTTCTTGCGATAATATATTTCTAAGTACCATTGGATAGCATCTCATCATCGGTTGTCTGGCCCTCCTGGGCGTAAATAACGCCGAATTTAAAATTCACCGAACCCTCCTGCTCCTCCAACAATAAAAGATCCTGTTGAAATAAAAGAATAGATACATAATTTATATCATCATTCTCACTCAAATTCTCAGTAATATTGCAGAATTTCTATTCTTAACATAAACCTACCTTCTGTATTTCGGGAGAAAATATTTCACGAGGAGCTTTATCAAATTTTTCCAATCCAAAGAAATTACTGAAATTCAAATAAATTTCGAATAAAAATTGGTTTCATGATAAATTTATTTTAGTTTATAACTTTATCAATATTTGATGAACAAACCTTAATATTTGTTTTACTGTCATCGATTTATTGGATGAATAAGGCAGAGATATTTTTTGTGCACCCTGTGAATTAGAAAAGATTTTTTATTCTTATTCAAATTACTTTTTATCCGTCATTTTTAAATATTATTTAAAAAAAAAAAACTCTCACAGTGCGTCTCCAAAGAATGACACGATAGTGCGGTACACACTGATCGCCACCGTCACTGAGCACCACCGATAAAAACAGAGGATTTCTCTCGTGATCTGACGCAACGTAATTTTGATGAACTGCCGACAAAAGCGCGATAGAGAGCAAAATTACAAAGTGAAATTGGAGTTGGCATGAACTAAATCATTTCCCAGAACAATTGTACTCACGTTTTCCGAGGAAATATTTGAAGTACCAACGTGTCTGGTATTCAGGATTCTCGAGCACGGGCGTACTCGGAGACCCGAACATCTGGAACATTTCATATAACTTTAACACGACACGGAATTCAAATATTTTCCCCACTTTCATTCACTCAATAGCACTATATACGTCAAAGCAATTAAACTCCCTCGATATGTTTGATGGGACTTTATACCTCTTCCTTTTCACCAGGTGAATCACCATTCTCCACGCGAAATCTACGACCGTTTTCTGCACCATCTTGTTCAATTTGAGGGAGCTGAAAAAAAAATATACACATACATACATGCCAGTGCAATAATAAAATTACATGAAACTCCATTTCAATTTTTCTTTATTAAATCTTATATCTTTACCATTTCAACGCTTCCATAGCAACGCCTTGACAATACACCTCGTCTCGCGGTGGTGTCTGTGGACGATCTTAAAAACACAAAAAGAGGAAAAACATAATATCAAATTTCGCTATTCAGAATACAGAAGCCTCATAAAGAGCCCCTGTACAATAGACAATTTAATGCCTCAATGCGCATCAGTTAATCGCCTTTTTTCTTCTCCTAATTCTTAGTAAGTAAATAATTTACTTCATCTTTAATAGTCTAATAATTAAAGTCAAATGCCAGATGGAAAAAAAAATAATTTCTCTTCATTCCTGCGAATTTTTATTTATACTTCATACTTTTTCTGATATTACCACATTTTTTTCCCATCTCAATTTTTTTTATCACTCATCATCTCTCGCACTATTCTCCCGAATATATCTGGGTTAATGAGAACCCCATTGCGATAGTAATATTCTGAGTGTGCAATGCCCGTTTCCTATACAACACAACAGGAAGAATAAAATTCAAGCAAATCTATATGTATATATATATAAATTCATCGAAAAGTTTTTCCTCTCGCCATTTCATATTGCTTTCATACGTTCAATCTCTAATAAATATATCGGAGATTTTCAAATTAGTAAAACAACTAATAATTCTTGTTACGCTTTTAAATAGCCTTCAGAACAATATAAATTCAATACAGAAAATCGATTTTTCATTTAAAAGCTAGTCAAATGAAAAATAATAATAGAATAACCCATAAAATGTTTTAATAAGCCTCTCCATTCTAAATAAATTGAACAAAGCGACGCAAAGCTTCACGAATAAAATTCAAAAGAAGCAATTTCCATATTTTTTTCCTCTTTAATCCGTTTCTTTCTTTTTTTTTCCTCTACTTTTGTTTCTTTTTCTCCTATGTCTATCTATAAATATTTATATCAATGCAAGACCTTACACATGATGGCTGGCACGTCGATGCAAATGTCTCAATTGTGACGAAGTGAGAACTGGCATGCAAACAGATCTAGATCGATCACGAACAATTCTCTGCATTGATGGAATGTCTTCATCACTTTCTCGATCGCTGCTTGGTGAACTGATATTACCGCTGCTACCACGACTCGATCTGCGTCGTTGTTTATCACCAACGAATATTTGAGTTGATGTAGACAATGCGGTAGAAGATGACGATGATGGTGATCCATTAGTACCATCTCCACCACCACTATGTGTGGATGAGTTTGATGATGAACTCAACGAGAAACCTCTTAGACGCGTTACTAGTTTCATGTCTATGCTTCAGCATTCCATTTATCAGTAATTTTTTTATTTCCTACAATTCTTCTTTTCTCAACGCCCGCTTATACGTTTTTTTTTTTAATATTTAAATAAAATATTTGCTCAAAATAATCTTATTAAATTTTCTCTCAATAAATCATTTCTAAAAATTTTCAATAACTTTGCATAAATTTATATATGCGAATTTAAAATAAATTATTCAAACCAGTATGCCACGCGCGAAATATATTTTAGCCGCAATATTGACATAAATATTCGTGTAGATTATCAGAACAAACACTCAATATACATCAAATAGTATAATACATATACGGACATATACACATTGGATTTTGTTTCGTCTTTGTTATAAAGACGAGAGACAAAGCGCCACGTTAAATTACAGTTATCGTCAGTATAATACAGCTCTGGAGCTTTATATCTTGCAACGGGTTAGTGTCTTTTTCATTAATCGAAAAATCTATGCTGTATCCAAGTGTCAATACTCATCACAATTGATGTATTTGAATAGTCTCGTAGTCCTTTCATTGTCTTCTTATTTTATTTTAATTATTTTTTCTATCCTCTTTAAGATTGAATCGATTAATTACATCGATTGTTACATGAATTTATTTTTTATTTTCTTCATATGTATAGACGTTAAATAACAAATTTTTATTATTTGACTACATATGCTAACGGTGACCCCACCGGATCAATTGTCTCATAGAGATAATTTCATGCGCTCAATCAAATCTGATTATATATATGAGTGGGCCTAAACATACACATATATCCTGAAGCACATTTGTCATTGCTGCTTCTTAGCAGCGTTTGTATATAGAATTATTTTACTTATTATTATTTTTACCATCTTGTTATTTATATACCAGTTGATATATCTCATTCGATATTTTTTTTCTTTTATTTTTTTTTCACTGCGATGTAAAACCTTATGACACTTTACTCTTTAATCGCTTCTTTTCTTCTCTTTCGCAATATTTTCTCCTTTGTTACTAAGCTCTCCTTTCTTTCTTTATTCTTTTTGCTTCTTTATTTTTTTTTATCTTCTTTTCCTTTCAAACACCTTGCGCGTTAATCCCGTTGAAGGGGGTTAATCCGGCAAATGTCGACCCAAGCTAGCACCAGTCGACAATGTAATTCTAGGATTAACTAAACCTCCCTACAATGTCGAGCACTTGCGAAGTGTCCGATTAAGCACGAGGTAAATTTCTCACGTGTATCTTTCACCGCGATACTACCGATGTACATATATATATGTATCATTCGCTAATGTCCACCTACATCTACAACATGAAATATTTACATACACATAATTTTCATTATACTATATTTTTAATATTCTTAATTAATTATATTCAATTAATATTTCTCCTCTGTTATCTTAATATCATACCCACAAAAACTTTAAATAATATTCAAATTTTAACATTGAAATATATTAATTATATAATTCTTCTAATCAAAAAAAAAAAAAATTATATTTTGTGCAATTTAATTATATTCAACGTAGATACAATACATAAATATGTACATATTTGTTTGCGATCAATTAATTTCATCACGTAATATACGTCGCAATAATGTCTCAATACTTGATTAGGTGCCACTTCGTTAAGCTCAATGAGAATTATACAGCAGCCAGAACGTGACACAGATACATAGAATCGAAAAAGACGAAAGGATATACCTCGTCGTTCGGGCTCCCGACCCCTACTGAGCGCCAACCCCGATTCTACGCTACCCCCGTACACTTCGGGCGTCTTCAACTAACTCAACTTCAATGTATGTGTGTACATAGAAGTACGATGAACAAATATATACACTCACGCCGCGCCGTAGCCCGTTGTCCGTTACTGTAAGGCAATTGCCTACTCAAGACTGTACTCTACCATTTATTTGCTATTTCCTTAGTTCTACAATCTTATATACTTTAAGCACACATGCAGACATGTTTATACATATATTGTATGTACATATGTATATATGTGTATGTGTATACATTAGCCCTCATATAATTTACACGCGAGTCACTATCAAAGTCACCTATCAGCCCGCGCGTATATGTCACCAACAGAAAACTTTCTAACATATGACACATGTTCATATTACATAGGTCATAGACCCTTTCTCAAATACAATGAATTCGCGACCTACTGTACAAATTGATAAAAGAAAAAAAAATAATATTAATCATAATAGAATATTATTCTTCCGTTTTCCTTTCTTTATATTTCTCTTCCTTATATTTCTACACACATTGTCGTTGATTTCTTTTGACGTTTAATCACGTCATTATATTATAAAAATATGTCTTTATATAATTTTTTACATTAAAAAAAAAATTATCAACGAGAAATTTCTGATGAATTAAAAAATTTACGACATGTACGTGTGAGGAATTACGCGCAATGAGGGATACATTAATATAAAACATGTGAATCTATACATACATATATGTATGTATATAGAATCAGCCCAGCTAAGATGCTCTGCGACGCCTGAACGTCGCGTTGCATTCGCTCGTTTCATACTCTCTTTATTTTTCCTCCTCAACCTCTTCCGCCGGACCACTCACACCCTTTATCCATTCTGGCGTCCCGACGCCGGGTGCATTGGCACCGTCATCATATACATACATACATGCCTAATCGCACGATGTACCCCTCCGTTCTCTCTTTCTCTCGTTCGTTCTCGCCCCTTTGTATCTACCCCCGCGCACTCGCGTGAGTACGCCACGGAAAATGCACATACAACCAATGCGCCGCGACGGCGGGTGTATAACGCGAGTGGAACGCCCGTATCGACCTATACGCTCGACCCGTATTCGCGCTCACTACGGACCCGCTTTTTCATACATATCCTAAATACGACCACACATATATATGTATGTATATATGTACATATATGTCTATGTTTGTATGCGCATTAGATAACCAATAACACCAAGACAAATCGTGCACAATCTGTGCCGCAGTCACGAGACCCCTGCGGTTATGTGCACCGAGCTTCATAACGGTTACTGGGTTAGTCCGACGTGTTCAGAATACACTTTCTTCACGTTATCATCTTAATATTTTAGAAAATATATGTATTTACTTTTTTCATGATGACAGTAAAAAACTATTAAGCTCTGGCTAAATATACATATCTGTTTCGTTTTCCGATGAAACATAAGTATTATTAGACATAGTCACGCAACTTTTTTTTCTTTATTTTTTTTTGTCTCGCACGATTTTCATTAAAATAATCAACTTTTATCGGGTATGGGATATTGTTATTTCATCTGTCCCTTACTTTTGATTGTTTATTTATCTGTTTTTTTTTTCTATAGATAATAAAAAAAGGATTTTATTTATATCGGTTCGTTGAGTTTAAATAGTTCAATGCCTGGGTCATATGCACGAGGTGTTGTAACGTGTATGACCTATGAATAAACAACTTTTAAACTCAATTTGATCTTCATTCCTGACACAATATGCATACATGTAATATTTATGTATTTGTATTGTACAATGCTTTTCATTATAAATATAAATTTTAATAGTTTATTGTGGAATATGCCAGTAAATAATTAATTAAAGAATACAATAGAATTATAGAATATAATAAATGTATAATTCAAACCAAAGTATGCACAACACAAAGTTTAATCACAAACTAATAGGGTTGATTTATTATAATGTATAAGACACGCATTATAACGCTTAGACGCGCGACACGCGACTGACGACGCATTGTGAGAGAAGAGCGTGTGACCGTTGAAACGCGCGTCGAGTCGCTCGATGCGCGCGAGTAGCATTCGCCAACTTTTTTAAGGATATAAAAGACGCAAGTAAACATGCATAGACATTGGCAAAATATTATTTCTTCAAAAGATTGTTCATTATTCTTGATAAAAAAAATATATATGGATGTAAACAATGTGATGTATTCATAAACAAATATGAATATATATCAATCATAAAATTTATTTAATAGTTTTTCACACAATTTTACGTTATATCTCATGAAAGTTTTATATCCCTTGTATTATTTTCTCACAGCTGCTTTTTCTCATTCCCATCTGATACACCGTCGATATCGTCGGATCCATTATTCATCCGATAGACGGCCAAGTGTTAGCAGAACGGGATATCTAATGCCGATAATATCACTCGCACATTTAATCTTCTATGTTGTTATTATTATTATTTATCTTTCTTTATCTTATTGTATATTTTGTTATCGACGAGTATCGTGAAATAAACGACGAGAGTATGGGAATGAAAAAATATGAAGAAAAAAAAAATGAAACGAAAATAATTTATATATACATTGTTATCGGGTCTTACAACAATTTTCACTGTTAATATGTAGTTATTAAAATAATTGGCCATGCTATTTTTTTATGTTTACTAGAAATAATTTTCGTATTAAAATATTTTTATAATCAAATGAATTTATATAAACTTGGAAATGGGACAAATATTATTATATTTTCAAAATTAAAGCCTCTATAATTTGTTATCGCCATTGAAAGGTAGTTTGAATTTAATTTATTTCTATAAAAGCGTATTTACGTATGTGTGCAGAAATGAAATAACAGAGTTGCATAGCTAGTGTGACGTAACGAAACTAATTATTATGTAAATTATCGGGAAATGAGTGTGGCCATGTACCCAAAATTGAATATACGATATGCCTTTGAATTTAAATTATTTTTCATTGCTGCTGGTGAAAAATATAAAATATATACATATATAGAGTGAATGCGTTATCAAACGTATGCAGATGTGTATATACAAAGATAGTAAGTAGACAGTCATGATAACGCACAAGCCAATGTAGAAATATAAATTCGAAATAAAACTCCTCGATTAATATCGTAGAATTAATGGTAAAAAAAATTTTTTCACAGTAGAATTAAATATAAATTTTTATTTATTATTTAGATATTTGAAAAGCTATTTTGATCCAATAAATTGGAATCGTAATAGAGCTGAGAACATTATTTATTTAGTTGATTGAATTTAATATTTATTTCTCTTTGGAATTCACTTCTTATGCTATCATTGAGTGGCATTCTAATCTGATTGAATGAAGAACAAGTGATTGAACACGATAAGTTCTCAGTGAATACATATACACATGTATATACATAAGATAAGAGACAATTATATTGACTATTTGCTTCTCTCCTCTCTGAGGCACTTAACCTCGATCCACACTAAAACCATATAGATATATACGTAGATATACTTATGCAGTTATATATATGTTTTCATTGCACAACTGGAACCATCAACAGCAAAGCTAAACCTACACTTCATATACCTGATTCTTTTTCTCATGCTTGTTTTGTTCGAGTTTTCAACTTTACTAGCACAACTATCGTACGCAACCCCATTCTTTTTATCTTTATTTCACATTCCCTTTTACTTTTATTTTTTTTTTTACTCATTTCCTTTTGGACTTTATGTTTTTCAACTGAAGATGTTCGATTTCACGAAATAAAATCATTCCCGAGAGGACAATAGTTATACTTGAGAATATATTCATCCAGAATAAAGACTATTTTCTTTTGTCTACATCAGCACCAGAGAGAAAATTTCTCAAACAATATAATGAATAAAATAATAGCAGAACGTATAGAAAAAAAAATTTATTACGATACATATTTTTTTTATTTTTAATTTCCATCATTATTTTTATTTTTAATCCAAAAAAATTATAGAAATTAGGTGCTTCTATATGTATAATGTTGGCTTGTTATTTATGCGCGGGACAGTTGCCTGGCCTCGGTCGAAATATTGGCTGGGGAATTCGTACATGTGTGTGTGTCCAATATGTCCGTGAATATAAGAGGGAGAGAGAGGCTAGACTACATATATGTATATACAAACGACGTCTCGGCGCCAGAGAAGCGTGTATGTGTACTTTATTGTTTTTCGCTTGTTCCAAACTGTGATGCAGTACTTTATCTTTAAAACCACCATTCAATTTTTTTTCCACATAGTTGATATATGTGTGTTTTTTTTTTATTATTATATATCAACAAACTTCATGCATACCCAATCGAAATTCAATTACCACCAAAACAAAACAAATTTTTTATTTTTCCAATTTGTTCAAATATTACAAAAATTAATTAAATGAATAAATTCCGCGATATTTTCTCATTCTTATTATTCCAGCAACATGTACTGTACCTGTATACTAAATATGCGGCATATTACTTTGTTATCATGAAGTTAGTTGACGTTTTATTTTTTTTTTTTACGCACGCATTCGAGCATTAACCACAGTATAAAATTCATTTGCACTCTGCAGTATACGTGACTATTTACTCTCGTGTAATATAAATGCACACGTTATGTAGTAAGTTGCACAGCGTGCGCGTTTACACGGCCATTTATCCGTCCCCTTGGATAAGAGCCCAAGGGTTAATCTACCCTCTATGCCAGACGAAGCATATAGCAAAGTATACACAGAGATGTTATGTATGTACACATACATATACATATACACTCCAGATGAAAAGGGAAAAAGGCGCTCAAGCAATGTGCAGTGTCAGACACACATTGTGAGAGCATCGAACCCATGACCCAATCATTGCTGTATACTGTGCTTGGCTAGATATCTCTCCCTTATATCAGCGATGCACAACGTCAAAGGATACTCGGGGTATATAGTCTTTACTCTTTTTCCATACAATCTTTGTCGACGCGACGATATGTCTTTCAAAAAATGTATCTAGATTTTTTATGTCTGTTGGAGAATGTTGCATTTAAATGAATAACGATTTTTCTTTTTATTTTATGAGTTTTCTCATTTACTTTTTCATACGTGTATACATACAGTAATTGTTGAATTCTCCCCAGCTTCATCATTCCAATCTCGCCTATATTGATACGACACCTTTTTTTTTTTTTTAATCATACTTCTGTTACTACTGTGCATATAAATGGTGAATTTATTCAGAAAAGTTTTCCACCTCATCTTGTTCACACATTTTCTTTACTTTTTTAGATGACATCGAAAATAATTTGTTTTTTATATTGTTTTATTAGCGTATAAATAAATATCATATGTGTATGAATATATATAAAAAGAATCATGAGATGTTTGTAAATAATTTTGAATATTGATTGAGCAAATGAAAAATATATGTTTACATATATTATCATGATTGTATTTGTCACTTGTATATTCTGGTGGTTCTCGTTATAATTGAATTATTTAATTGAAATTAATTATTTACTTCGATCATATAAATAATATTCACGAGAGCTATACTGTTATGTATACATTTATATAGCTATTGCGAGTACAGCTGTGAATTAATTTCCTGGAAGATTTTCGAGTGATGAATTTAATATCTACTTGAAACTTTAAATATAAAATTGTTAAGAAAATTCGTGACATTATTATCGGATAAAGTTGACTTACTGTAATTCGAAGTATTGGAAAGAGGTATGAAAGAAATTTATAAATTGTTGTATACTTATATATGATATCGTGAGATGCGACGTCCGAGAAAAAGGGTCAAGAGTAAGATAGATAGACAGATAGAAAATGTGAGATGAGAGGTAGCGCGTTGCAAATGTATATAGATAAAGAGAGAGGGTCGAGGGCGCGCACAACGCTTACATCGCGCAAAATCGATACGTACTTTCGAATGCGGGCCATTGCGATGACGCAATTCACGATACAAACGTACATAGAAAATAGTTTAAATAACCATGATCAATATGAACATTGTACAAAATAATTATTGGAGAGGTGCAGAACAATATTCTGTTATATCAGATATAAAAATAAAAAGAAATAAAACCTAAATAGTTACATCAGCATCGTTTTTTGTGGTGTTATAAAACAAAAGACAGAATAGATAATAAAACGAGATGATAGAAGAAAAAAAAAAATTTCATGATAGCCAATGAAAAAGTAGCAGCAACAACAACAATAACACAGCATCGACTATCAACATCACAACATAACACTCGCGTTCTCTTTCGTCGGATTATACTTCCACTCGGTGAAGCATGATCGAGATCGATTCACAACACAAAAGACCGTGTATATAACTCAACTCTGCGCCCAACGTGATACTAAAGGGTTAATTATAAAAGTATTGGTCGATCGAACAGCTCAAACACTATGTATAATATAATACACACGAATGATTAGAAATTTATATACGCATAAATGTGTGAGAGTATTATGAATAAATAAATATTAGCCGTAAGCAATTATATCCCAGTGGGACTAAGTTTCTATAGATTTCTGTGCAGTGTGGATTTTTGATACTTAATTCTACCTGCTCACCGTCGGGTGATTTGTCAAGCATGAAGTAAAACGGAAACGCCGGAAAGGAGTAACTTCAATCCAACTTTTATATATATGCATATATGTATGTATTTAAACGTATGTGATATTCATAATATACGTTGAAATATATGTATATATAATCGAAATAAGAAAAAGAAACGTTACAAGTTTTTTAATTCATTCACTCATTAACCTCAAATGTAATATAACGAAGAGCGCATTTCAGGGCCACTGAATTTTAGATTGAAAAAGGAAAAAGACGAAGAAAAAATAGGTACATGACATTTTTATGCTTGGCTGGCAATGCTTCGAGGCATGTTGAATGCAGATGTATAACTAAAGTAAAAGATGAAAAAAAAATTACGAGCAAAAGAGAAAAAAATTAAATATTACGCTGTTGATGTTAAATAAAAAATATCACCACTGTACTGATGATAGTGTATTTTATATATATTACTGTATTTTATTCTATAATTGTCAGTACCTACACAGATATATATTTGCTTTTTTTTTGAAATTCTTTTTTTTAATGGAGCGTTGATTAAATCGGAGTATAAAGTTACGCAATACGATACTGACGATCTACTAATAAAAATAAAAAGAAGAATTGTTTGCCACCAGTGGCTTCAGGTGCAATCAAGCGCGTACGATTATTTTATTCAAGCACACCTGAGACACTCGGGGGAGTGATCGATCAATTATGTAGTGACATCACGCGCGCGGCACTTTCAATATATTCACCCCACTGTACCTCATAGACAAAAAAAATCTCAATTCAACACTTTCATATCTATACATAATATCTAGACATATTCCACTTTTCAATGCCGCTTGGATTCTTTTATTCTCAAATGTACATTTAATACATTTTGAATGCTTCATTGTATTAATTATACCGTTTCTATATTCAATGGAAACAATATTAATGACTGTTTCAGACGTTACCAAATAAATCAATGGCAAAAAATTAATAAAAGAATAATAAAATACAAGAATTAATAACTTTTTTAAATTTGTATTTTAATTTGTAGAATAATAATTATATGGAACATTACCTTGTCGTCCAGGGCAGCACCTTGCTGCCCTCGAAACTAATTGAACGCAGTTCGTACTTGGAACGTAGTCTAAGTGGTGATCCTGGTGTCGCGTTGTTACCGTAGAGAAAGCTCTTGACGCTCTTAGCATTTGGACTTGGTACAAGGGCATAACGTCGCGTCGGTGCGTTCTCGCGCGCGCATTGATTCGCTGTCCGCCGCAGCGAACTCATGCCTTCTCAAGTTTCCGGAGTCGTCGTAGAACCGACAACAACTCGCTGCAGCATATATATAATGCACTAGTAATTTTTATTATTGTTGATACATCCACCACGATTTTTATTTACACCATCCGTTTCTATTAAATTATATACATGACGATAAATTTACATGAATTGCTTGTTGTTCGTGTAAATATAACCAGTTAAATTTATTTATAAAATGTGAAATTTACTCATCAGTCAATTTGCATTTTAATTTAATTTCACGCTACATTAATGTTCAATATTTTGTTATATTGTTGACTATTAAAATAGTCGATTTTGGCGTATTTCCGAGCGTGAATAATCCTATATATGTGTGTATACATATGTACATATAGCGGTGACGGAAATCACCTGAGAGTAACAGGTAGTTGGCACTTCAACAACTTGACGGAATGTCCGGATTCCGCAATACCATGAACATTATATTCTGATTCTCGTTTCCCATTGACGTCTTTATTAATAGTTTCACTACCGTCGTTTGAAGGTCAATATAATCCATATTCCTCGAAAGAATAAGAATACCAAAAAAAAAAAGCAATAAAAAATTTGAAAATTATAATTGCAATCGAATTAAAGTATCAAATTACTAAATGATGTATAGTATGTAAAAATTACATCATGTCTATTCCGAAATTTGTTCCTCTATACCTAACTATTTATTAATCTATTTCTTTATTTATCTGTGCCGTTTTTTTTGTCTCTCGATCCCGAGTAAGGTTGGATAATTTATCTAATGGTCCAGCATCCAACTCAACCGCTCTCAAACTGAATGCAGGTGTACTCATAGTGTTAGCATAACCGGCGTGCCACCTTCCACAATCGCAATGACAACCCCACCATAGCTACCCCACACGCGCTTCACACTATCATTCCCCACTGCGCCGCGCACATCGCAGCCACCCTAACGTTAACGGGAAGACACGTGACTCCTCGATTTCATGCAAACACCGTGGGGTGGTAAAGCTTTTTATATAGTATCCTCTCGATGTGGGACTCTCATGAGGATTCTCGTGCGCATGCGTTTTAAAAAGTATATCTTTGTGTAAATCTAAATTTATGTAATGCATAGAATATCATTTTATATACATATTTCTTTGTTCTGACATCACAGTTATATGTAAGTAGATTTGTTTCTTGTCATCGAAGGTAGCTGTATAAATATAGAAGAAAAAAAAACATGAGGATAATACTGTATAAAATCAAAGAGAATGTTTTCTATAGAAAGAAATGCAAATAATTCACTCATATGAATATTATAAAGCTATTGAGTGGTTTAAATAATGTGGAATGTTTTTGGGAATAAATAAAAATGTTGTTTTGAAAGTGAAATAAATTTTTGATTGATTAAATTATCTTTTGTCAGCATTATTATATATGTGATGCTGCAAAACAGATCGATACACTCTGGGAAAGTAAATTATGTAACGTAAAATAGAGAAAAAGTAATAGAGTTGAGACGAGTATTCAAATATTGCTGGTGTAAAATGATATGGATTTTAAAAATTTATACAATAAATTTTTAATACTTTATTGTGTCAAAAGCAGGTACCTACACATTGTGACTATCTATTTGTCATACTAATAAAATGTGAGATAGAGATTTATATTCGTCTGTATGTACGTTAAATTGGGTGAATTTGCTGTTTTTGTTTTTTTTTTTTCATTATGTTGACGTTTTCAAGGGATGTGCGAAAAATGGAGATGAGAAAGGGAATTTTTTGTTATCATTTATTCACAGTGAATTGTTAGACGTTTCTTTGCGTGACTGAACTGTAAAATTCTGTTGATAGAGTGTGAGAGAATGGATATAATAGACAGAGAGAAATATGTACGAGGTCGATTTAACGTTACCAATCTGTGGCTAAATCATTTTCAGTGATGTTTCTGTATACAATGGAAAATTTTCCGCGCGATATAGTTGTGTGGGAGATTGAGTTTATTACATCCGACAGTGTTTGGGGTAGAAATCAATTTTCATGAATACATGTAATAGTAGTAGTATGAAGCATCAGTTACGTTTATTCCGCAGTAAAAAAAAAAACAAACATATGGGGTATACATAAAATATACAGGTTGGCGCTGATGTCGAGTTATTGGTAGAATATTTTTTTTGACAAGACTGATTTCCTATTTCACTTTACTCACGTTTATATCATACATTGTGCTATGATTTAAATTGTTATTGAATAATTAATTTGCGTTTTTTAATATATATGTATATTTTTTTTAATTCCCTCTTGCGTTCTGTCATCATTTTAAAATGTTTTTTTTCTTTCTCTTTCTTCTATGTACAGTTAAGCACCACGTTGACGAATATATATATATATAAATTCATAACTATAAAAATAAATTTTCGGGAATCACCACAGTCGACTCGGAGTATACACATATATATGTGTATGATGGTGGCAAGAGTAAGAGCAAGATATTTTTGTGCGTAGCGCAATCAAGAGACCATAATTAGATTCATTAAAAAAAATTTTTCCTTTTTTTTTTTACATTCCTGAAGGAAAAAAAAACGTCGACGAGAGGGTAGTGCAATAAATTTGACCCAATTATTTTGTTATTTTTTCTTTTCTTCATCTTATTCATGCAATATATTCCCGTCATCGTGGAACATTTTATACTTGGACGGCAGATGATAATTAGACAGTCTTTTTCGCTGGCAGTACCGCATAATTTCTCTTCCATGACTTTTTTTTCCAAACTTATTACAATCACCAAGATTAATTGTTTAGTTCTCAATTTTTTAATATATTCATAGTAAAGTTTTGTTCGATATGAAATATACTTGTTTATAATTCTAGAGCGAAGCGTATATACCCAGCACCCAGTATCGTTTTCTTTTATTTATAAAAAAAATTAAATTTCACCTACTCGACTATTATCACTAGCACGTGTGCGGGTATATGCAAAATCACGGTGAAATTGCATATTTCTCGTCAATTCCATTGCACAAATTTTTTCATTATCAATTAATTGACAATATTAGGCATGAACGAGTTAATCGTAATTGAAAAGCCATGTATTATGTGACTAAAATGACAATCAAGAATTGTGTAGGCCTTAACAATTTATTGATTTTTATTATGCTTTTAATTTTTTTCTGTTTTCGTTGTTGAGGCCAAGGCAATTCTCGTGGCCGGACTCTACAGTCCCACTCAATAATTACATAAAAAAAAAGGAAATCATATCTCGAATAAAAGTCATGAAAAACCAGGTAGAAAATATTATTACTGGATGCTTCGAGATTGAGTAAGTTTCGAGTGGCAAGTGAAAAGTCCAGCAGGTACGATCCGAAAAAGATCAAAATTAACTTAGATAAACAAAAATAATCAAATCATCTATCCCATGAATTAATTTTGATAATAAAATCAAATATATGCATGTGTACTGTATATCATGAAACAACAAATACATTAGTGTCGTCACATCTAAGTCTTTTAAATCGGCAATGAAATATTGAAATTCCATTTTGAGAAAAAAGAAAATATTCTCCTATATATCGTCAGTACAAAACTCTCGGCAGTGCTAATGCGAAGTAATTGTATATGACAAATACTTAAAATATATATAATTTTTTTAATTAATCGTTTAATGGGCAAGCAGTGTGCTCAATGAATTCTTAAAAATTGTTATTAAGAAAATATTGTTCGTTTCATATACTAAATTTAAATTTGCATTTCGGGCTCTGAATCATCATGGAACCAGCTCGAGGGTCTCGCTGCTTCATTAACCCTCACAGTTTCTCTCTCTGAATATCTTGTGGATCTTGTGAAAGTGCTGGTGAGGCCGCCTCCATTGCCATTACCACCCGGCACTTGCCGCGTTGCCGAATCAAACGACGCCATAACTTCAATTCTATCACCACGCCTAACGGCTCTTGGTGTAGTTTCCGTTGAGCTCGCAATATCCTCCGGCTCCGGTGCCCACGTACGTAAATTCCTCGCCGGTAATCGCCAGTGTTCAACAAACTCTGAACTCGACCTTGTTAAACTCGGTTGACTGAGTGAACGTACAATCGAATCCGCTTCATATGAACTTACACTGACGTCGTCTCGTTGCATCTTGAAATTCCTAATCGTTTCCGATTCAGATCTAAGATCCACCTCACTACCACCTCGAGTTGTTGAGCTCAAACGTCTGCTCGCTGTATCCTGACAAAGTTGTTCAGGAGCATCACGAGTTCTTATTGAAGTTCCACCATCGCTGTCATATTCATAAAGAGTTGGCAGTGACGATCGTCTAGATCGACTGTCCCACTCTGAACCCTTGCTACGTTTATATCTCTGTCCGCTTTTGCTTGATGCAATTGAGGAGGAGGGTGGCGGCGTCAAAATACGGATAATAACATCCCATTTGGAAGGTGGAAAGAGCGTTTGATACCTCGCATCTTTTCTTATTAACTCATAATCTTCCTTTAGCACAGCCTCAGATAACAGTGTGCGCAATGTGCTTTCAGTTGTTATAACTTCTCGCCATTTGTCACGTTCATCATCTGTCAATTCGCTGCTATACTGTGGTTCAAGGACACGAGAAAGTGTTTCCCATTGATCACCAACGCTTTCTGTATCTAAACCATGTGACGAGCGCGATGGCATTTCTGCACGACTATAAGTAGGCTCAATTGTCGAATCAATTTCTTCCATTTGTCTAGTAGATATATGATCATTGACAAGAGTCAAATTTGACGCTGAACTGACATCTGAAAAGTTTTCCCATTGCGGCGGCGACGGTGGAAGTTCTTCTGTTGGATAATTTCTAATTGTAACGTCCCACTTTGGATCGGGTTTTGGTCTCGCGTGATATTCAGTCACTTGTCTTCTATGACGTTCGACATCTTCAATTGTTTTTTTCTCTGTTACTGTCCGAAGGAAAACGTCGTCCACTTCGTGAGTTGTAATTTCAGGTCGTCTCAGTGCTACGACCGGTTCAACTAACGGTTCAACTTCCTCTCTAATATGCTCTCGTTGCTGTTGAATTGACGTATGAGTTGGTGCGATTGGCGGCGGTGGCGGTGGTGTTGGCGCTAAAATACTTGCAACTCTATACTTGGCGTGTGATGCATCAGTCACTTCGGTTGTTGTTCGTGTTTCCGTGAATTCCTCTAATGTCGTAAGTGATCGCGGTCGATGGAGTGTAGTTGCTGGTGATCCTTGTTGCGGTGATGATAATATTTCCATACTTTCACGTTCCGCTTGTTTCCTTAATATTCTTGAATACACCGGCGGTGTTTGTTGTCTTGAAATCATACTACTTGGTGGACTATGAAGCTCCGGTACATATGAGAACGTTGTCATCCGAGGCGTTGGACTCTCAATAGATCGTGTAGTCTCCTCACGTTCAAGTATTGTCGTAAGATTCCTCTCTAAAGCAATGCTTGCATCAGATTCCGAGGGTAACGGACTTGGCGGTGGTGGTGGTGCTCGTTTAACTCTCATTTGAACGTCAAACTTCGGTTCAATAGGTACAGCGATATGATGACGTGATGTAGAAATTCTTGAAGCATTGGCGCCGGTCATTGCCATCGATGTATCAATGTCCGCAGATGTTTCCGAGTATAATGAACTGCCCATTCGCATTTCTTGTGTATGAATAAATGCCTTGTTGTCATACGAGTCCACTGATGAAATTGGCAATGATCTCACCTCATCTATTTGCGATAATCCAGGTGTCAATGAGGTCGTAGAACGAGTAGAGTGAATGATCTCGTCGAATCCGTAAGCGTGGGCTGTTTCCATGCCAACCTCCGAGTGGCTCTCGCTTGGATAATCACTCGGAAGTGTATCGGAATGATCAATGACGAGATTCGCCTCACTGCCCGAAGATGATGCCGCGGCATGAAGAAGTGTGTGCGCTCGCGGTATTTTCAAACCTTCAAACATTGATATATTACCGAGTGACGAGCCAGATAATTTTGTTATCTCCGATCCTGTAGCACTTCCAAATGGATGACGATGAACGACGCGAATGTTGCGACGTTTTAAACATAAATACGAGCATCCAAGACCAAGCAGCAATAGCGATAGAAATAGCAACGCACAAATGGTCAATAGAATTTGAAAACCTTTTAATGGCGGCTCAGTGAGTGGTTCAACCGGGATTGGTGGCAATCTAAAAGATTAAGAGAGCTAGTTTAATATACACATAGAGGAATGGGTTAATTTAATAGGATTGGAAATTAAATGAAGTGGGAATGAAGAAGAGAATTATAGGAGAAATATACTCACACTCCTTCGGCAATTGATGGTTTGGGCGTTATTGGCGGTGGATATCTACAGATTATCGTAATAACCTCATCGCCATCCATTTCGAGTCCCGGATGAAAGCGGACAACGATATTATTTGTAAATACACGTTGAGGATCTTGTTTAGTACCGCATCCTAAATGAAAATTGAAATATTAACAGGTTGTCTCATTATAAAATTATTATGAAAAAAAATTCGTTAGATTATTTTACATATTCATTTATTTAAACACATACCCTTTAAAGGCAGCTCTAAATCAGCATGATCCAACCCACGCCCCTTTACCATGCACGCACTATTACGATCGAAATCTGCGTAGGCGACACCGTAAAATGGTTCTTCGAACTTTAATTCAACTTGCATACTACCTTGGCCACAATTTAAATATGCTTTTGTACGATTGAGAAATATTATTGGTGATAGTTCATCTAACTTTGTGACTTTGCCATCGAGTATGGTGCTCGGCGGTAGTCCTGGTTGATATTCAATGCTATTACCTTGTGACGCATAATTGCTTTGTGTTGTCGCTTGTCTGATGTCGATGACGACAAGCACGAGCGTCAGTGCGAGCCACATTGTCTGAAAATAAATATAATGAAAATTTATTAATTCTGTATAAATTCATTCATTGAATTCTCAAAGTGAATGTTTAAATATTAGAATGTCTATTGGCCAATGAATGGACATTAAATATTATTAAAAAAAAAAAATAAATAAATATCTGCAATGTATTGAAGTGTGCCAGATAGAATTCCAGTTTCAGAACTTTACTTTCACTCGCAATCAGCTGACTCGTTTTTGTCGCGACAAAAAGACAGAGAAAGAGAGACTATTTGCACGTGCGTGCATGCGATCGGACCGCAGCTGCAAGGACGTGGAAACACTCGATTTAGTGCAAGGTATTGGCAACAGAAACGTTTCCAATCACATAATACATAACTACAAAATATTCAATAAATTATCAAACAAATACCTTTACATAAACATGATTGATTTTTTTCTCTCATTATTCATGCAATCGAGATTCATATTAGACAGATAATTTAACTATAAAATGTTTAGCACACACCGCTAAAATAATTGGCATAACATAATAATTTTAATTTGAGGTCGTATATCTATAATGGCTAATTTCCGAGTCAGTCTATACACGTACATATTAACTCCTCTCAGCTTGTGTTCATCACGTTTAGCTGCAATGTGTTTGACATTAAATTTATTCACTTGGACGGTGACATTCATCGTGTTTACATCAGCGGAGAATGAGAAATAAAAAGACAGGGAGTAGAATGGAGTAAAAAAGAATGATCGGTCGACGTGATCCAAGCAAACACGAACGATTGGAATGATCTCGTCGAGCAGTCACTTCTTATCACACACGCCTCAATGCATCTTCCTTCAAGAACTATATATACGTACATACATCCTATATAGCATGCGTATATATGTGTATAAATTCACATCGTCTCATCAGCTATACACCCAACCTTTCATTTTCTCTTATTTTTTTTTTTTTTATTATTTCGTTTCACTGTGAGATCGACGTAACTTATGCAAATTCCGGAGTTGCATCAAGCGTATAGACTCTGAATCACGTCGATGATCATGGCACATCGGAATTCCGCCCCAAGAATGGATGAGGAAGCTACACGCCTTTTTCGTTATATTATTTATTTATTTATTTTTTCTTTTCGCTTTAGTGTATACTTGGCTATTTTTTTCTTTTATTTTATTTCCTTTTAACGTTGCACATTGCGCGCACGAGCGCAGTGCTCTCTGAGTTAAATACATCTGAGCAGCAACCATGCTCTGATGCGCAGAGACACCGTTATCATCAACCGAACAGAGAGCCAGTTTTACTATATGAAAATTTTTATTTCTATACGATTCTTCTTCCAAGGTAGTTTTCATATTAACAATTTTCTGGTTTCTCTATCTATACGACTCATCTTGCTACTCAACGACGAATATTCAATTCCCACGATTAAAATGAACACTTGAAAGCTATTTTGTTTATTAAAAAAAAAAAAATTATGATAATTATAAAATTATTTTTATTCAACTTACCGTCATATTTCCAATTCAATCTGCTAACTCCTCAATCCTGGACCGGTCGTGGCTACATCATGGCTTTAGCTCTGAAATTATAAATACCAAGAAAATAAAATTAATTTAATTAAATTAATTATTTCCATCAATTATATTTTATCATATTTCGTCCGTGATTTATTGATGAATATAAATTCGAGAATTTAATTTAATAATGAAAGACGAAGTATACATTGCCCAAATTATAATTCCTCGCTCATATTTTTAGACTTTTAATGAAGTCTTGTGTACACGTGTATATTTCCATATACACAAACAGGTGAGTCAATAATGAGCGCTTACAGTCATCGCTCACTGTTCATCGGGGTCCTCTTGCGTTCAATGGGACCTTCATCATTTCCGGTCTTACGCATTGATTATTTCACTCTTTTAAAGCACAAATTCTCCACCAATACTTTATTATAAAATTCCCTTCTCTAAACGTGATTTCTCGATTTTTTTATATTAAATTTCCATAAATATAATTATGCCAACACATACGCCAATTAGCCAACTCTCGCCTCGTTAACATGCAACTCAAATAACCTGTGCGGTATACATGAAAAATAAAATTGCAAATAACACCATCACATACACATTAAATATACTTTGTACAGGGCATTAGACGTATAACTTATTATATTAACTTCATAAAGTTATATCAATCGTCTTTTTAATGACACAAAGAAATATATTATTACGCAATTTACAGCCTTAATAATGAAGGAATTATATTAAATATAATTATTATTTGTGTATTCTTATAATTAATCAGAAACTAGTTCGACATTTATTTTTTTTTTCCACGAAGCGGATTACGAATATCATTGGGCGTGGAATCGCTAATACATTATTCAGTGTACTCAACCGATGACACAGTGTGTAATACAGAATAAATAAATATACATACATACATACATACATACATACATACATACATGTATATGATCATCTTCAAAAGACGGAACAGATTGAAAAGAAAAAAAAAATATCTAATCACCATTCAATATTTAACTTTAAATATAGAGAAGAATTTACGACGCCATATGGGCAGTTTAATAACCATAAGGGGGAAAAAAATAGACGCGATGGAGTAAGGTTTACTTACACGTTCCTTTTATACATATATATATCTGCACAAACGTTGGGCACACCCGCGAGAGCTGGTACTATACGCCAAGGCGAACCTCACCCGCCTTCAAATTCCTTCGTCGAAGTTTCATTGCCCATTACTCATTCCTGGTGCGTACATATCTGCTATAGGGATGTACTAACATTCTCGTACACACAAGTAACGCCGATGGGGTTTCGTCGGGATCGTTTTCGTCCTGGGCCCTTACTCATATATTCACTCATATAGATATGTATGTATGTACACGTGTATTTATACATATATCCCAGAAGCCTAAGGCATTATGTAGCGCGAGACTTGAAGTACAAGGAAAAACATCGCGTGTTAAGAGAAACACTACAATATTCTTTTCTCTATACAATTTTCACTCATCTTAAGATCTTCTGGGCACGATGTGAGAGATCGTAAAATAGCCCGTAGGATAATGCATTTATCATTATTATTATTTTTATCTAACGTTATTTTATACTATTTTCCTGTGTCATAAAAATAATTTCATGAGTAGCTAAATGAGAAAGTAAAATATAAAATATATATAATCAAATAGCTAGAAATAATACTTTGGATTCTTTTATATTTCCAAAATTACGGTTTCAAATTGTGCAGTACGTTGTGCATTTATGATATATCATATAGTTGCAATGTACTATCTTATATACCAGTATATGTTCCGTTATCTGAACAACTTACGAGTTATTTTTTTTTTCTTAATTTTTTTTCATATACATACACACACACATACACGTATATATGCCTACGTAGACGAGAAAAATATTTATAGTGTCACTAGATATTATTTTCAAAATTTTCAATATACGATTCAGGCAAAACTACATAACCAACTTGTTTCAATTCTCATCGAATATATATGTATATATATAGCGATCGCGAAAGGATAAGCCCACGCGTTGTCGCCTTTTAAAGTCGAAGGCGCTTGACAAGACGCAGGAGACGAATATATATATATATTTATATATATTCATGTGCACATACACACCGCGCTCGGTCTCGTTGCGCAAATCCCAACCGCTTGACTTTCACTGCTCGCTGCGCGCTAGCGCGTATACATTTGAGACCGACCATACATTTCTTAACATAGTATATATGTTTTATATATATGCATGTGTATGTATAAAAATTTTTTTCTTATATTATATATCTACAACATAGCCGATGCATGTAATGGCGCGGAGATGAGCGCGTGTGCGTGCAACGAGGGGCGAGCGTGTCGAGGACGCGCGCGCGTATTGTTTGTTCGCTCTATAAATGTGTGTGCGCTAAACTCTATATGTAAACTGAACGAAGTTCGT
>JAQQBR010000003.1:5851074-5868080 GCA_030347285.1 Microctonus hyperodae | reverse complement strand
TTATTTTTAATGAAATTCAACTATGATTGTTAAATTTATTTTTATTTTCTCCGCGTGAAAAAATAATAAATAATAATTATGACCGTTCGAAATAAGAGAATTACAATTATATTTATTAGAATACTAATTTAATGTCTACATACTTACACGGAACTGCTGATAGTAAAATATATTGAGGTGAAGGCAAATTTAACTGGAGAATGTTATTATTTTTTTTTTTCTCAAACCAAACTGCGAACTCGAACGTTAAAACTGAATTGTAAACCAGGGGCTTGGATTGCGGCACAACTGTGAATGGTGCTATTTCGACAAACTCGGCTTCTTATATAGTCTCTTCATCAATGGATAGAAGTGGGAAATATTAGTCGTAAGAATTATCTATTAATTTGGAGACAGCCATTACCGTAGGATCGTGATGCGTAAATGTTTCCTATTTAGTTGTGTTTTGGAAATAACAACTTTCAAACGAATATACTCAAATGAGACCTTGAGACTTTGAGGATAAAATTAAGCCCAACTGTTCAAATATTTAATAATGTATATGGACTCATATATTTATGATGAAATTTAAATTAACAAAATCTGTATATTTATGTATATTTAATTAGTGTCGTATATTTGGTTAAATTAATTGCTCGGCGAATTTTTGGCCTGCTGAGTATCTTTATATTCCTATTGATTTTTTTTTTTATGTTATAAACACGAATTTAAACTTCTCATAAATTACTTTGTCAAGGGAGCGCATTAAATTTCTGACATAACAATGTGTTTTTTAAATTATAGCAATAATGACTCTCATATTTTTATTATCGTTATTTGATAAAAAAAAAATGCTGAGCTATTAACTTAACGACAATGTTATCTTAATAATACTCATTATTAAAACGTAATTTTATGAGTAATTAATAATTCGGATATTCGCGTTAGGATATATTTTTCTGTATCATCAGAAAAATATTTAAACGGAATTTTTGTCATTGCTGGTTATCGGATCACTCAATCAGTATAATTTTTCCTTGGTTCACTCTGCATATATACATTACGTTGAACAAAACAATAACAGTGATAGCGACGCCAATGGTGACCGCGTGGGCACCAGTCGATGTGAATAAGAAGAGAAAGACGAATAAGAAGAGCAAATGCAGAAGAATAAGAATAAAAACAAGAAAGATTTTCAAGGTGATCCTCGTGGCAACGCGCAAGAGGCGAGAAGTAAGAAATGCTTTGTGGCATCCGATTGTAAATCGATGATCGATCTGAACGAATGAATAAAGTCTACTATTTGAAAGAAAATATACAGACAGAAAAATTAGAGAAAGCAATAATAGAAATGAATAAATTTGATTATTCTTCAATCGATATGGATAAGGTTTGATAATTTTCGCCACATGCTCAAAGGAATTTATAAGATGTCAGCGATTCTACACACTTATACCCATTGTATGTATTTTCTTTCTCGTAGTATATATACATATATACATATATATATTTGAAACCATCAGACGATTTAGAATCAGACATCTATGAATGCACACAAATGCAGCTTTTGCCTGATGACGGCGTCGCACATTTTAATGAAAGCAGCTTTTGTTCATTTTCACGTCGTCGGAAATTTTGTATATATATAGCCACACATTTACTGTATATCTTGGCAGTCAGCCCTCTATCGGTATGCTTTGACATGGTTAGCAGCTAATTTTGTAGGCTTCCAAGTCGTTTCAACTCCAGCGCTTACATGTGCACAAATGCACAGACACACGTACACTCTCTGGCATTTGTGTGTTTGCTTACATTTTTTCTCGTACCTTTCTTCTATTGAGAATTAAAACAAGTTTTTTTTCCACTCCTAGATATATAATGCGAAAAAAAAATGTCAACAATCGCAACTATATGTATATATTTATTATATGTTTACATTGAAATCGAATAAATAAACTATAAAAAGTGAATTTGTTGTATATATATACTTTTGTTATGTATATGTGTATAAACTCCGTTTCCATTGCGTTTTTTTTATCGGCTTTAAATGTGTAAACATCACTATTAACTGTGATAAATGATCAACAGCATATAGATGAATGTTCAAAATTGAAAAGAAAATAATATTTTATTGCGTGTCCACTTGCAATAAAATTTCGTTCTTGAGATATGAATTATTATGGTTGCAAATATTACGAGTTGTACTTAATATTTCCGTCAGTTTATTTAGGCTATAACTCGTATATAAACGAGTATATCTGTATAACGATTATGTATGTACATTTATTTATATATATATTTATAAATTTTTCTATTTATAAGCTCGTCATGTCATTTATACTGATGTTCTAACATCAACCATTAGTTATCGTTGGACTAGGATAAATGTCGTGAGCAAAGTGGCATTTAATAAATCAGAATACATAAATTTATAATAGTAGCAAATTTTTTCTTCTTAAAAACAAAAATCAAATATATTATATATTTTAAGAAATATTTAACTAAATTTGTCTGTTGCTTATTTTTTATTCATCCGAGCGGCAATTAACGCGTTTCTTGGACTCGTCAATATTTCGCTGCCGTGACTTATTTGAAACCAAAACAACGAAAGGACTAAAACAAAATAATGAAACGATATAAAGTAATAAAACAAATAAAAAAGTAAAAAGACGAAATTGCCGAAATGACGAAGCGGCAAATCATCAGTTGTGGTAAAGGGATAATCTCTATCGGTTGGCGTCATTACCGCAAGAGAATCGTCAAAACATGAGAGTGACCACAAAGAAGTTTAGCGAGACGAGGGGGAGTGATAGTAGAGGTGGCAAGGATGAGATGGCTAAGGTGAAATAATGAGAATGATGATGCAAACCGGTTGTTGTTGTTGATGGTGATAGTGGTTGTGGCAAAGCGTAGTGTTTGGCACGCGGGAACTTTTATACGCCCGAAGGAAATGGGAGAAGCGGCCATCGAATACGGCAGCAAGAGCTTCTCGACTATCGGTAGTGGATACTGATTTATATATATGTATATCTATGTGTTTATCTTTATATTGTATACATATAACAGGGATATATCCGCGTAGTTCTCTTTCATGGGCTTTCACAGTTGAGTAAAGGTATGTAGAATCGATATCCCCTCTGTGGTTTGTGTTGCTCGTTCGTTACGGATCCCTTTCACATCTCATTCATTCGTTTGCACGCAGAACTAGTGAGGGAGCACGAATTTCACTCTTCTTTTTCTGCTATCCTTGCTCTTGCTTTATGCACACACCCACACATATGGGTTTGTATGTGTATGTATACATGTATGTGTGTATGTATGATGTTTATTCTATTTTCCTTCTTGACTCTATCGCGTCGTTTATATAGCTTTCACTTCCGCGATTCTTTGCCTTGTGGGTATAATCTTTGATATCGTATATCTAGTACATATCCGCCTGTATTAGTTTATATATGTATATATATGGTATGTTTGTATGTGTATATATATATTACTCATCTTCAATAATTTCAACGTGAATTTTAGTAGTTCTTTTATTTTTATGAAGCTGCAGGGCAAATTGATAAATTGATGAGAAGTTTCATCCGTGGTTTTGTTTTTTTATCTTATTTTTTATCTGTGTTTATAAGCTGAGGGTTGGTTTATGGAATTATGTTGGATAAAAAACAATAATATTAAAGAGAAAAAAAGCAAAAAGGCAAACACTAAGGGAAATAAAATAAACATGTGAAATCGATATACTACACAACTTGTACTTTTTTGTTTTTAAAATTTTTTTTTTTGTTTCAATCTCTCTTTTTATCTGTTTTATTTATACCACAATATTCTCCCCTTTGTTGGGTATATACATATGTGCTGTGTGTCTATTTTATCATAAATACGAATTCTCGCCAAATCTATTTCGTTCTTTATTTGTTTTGTTTATCGATAGGTTTTGTTGAATATATTTTTTCCCTTTTTTTCTTTATTGTAGGATCCTTCAAACATATGCTGGAAATTATTTTGCTGTTGCTTTTACTTTTCTGTTTTGTTTATGTGTATACATATACTCGATGAAGACACACAGTTGTATTGAAAAAAAAAAAAATAACAGTATTATACATTTCATCTTTGGTCCTTCATACCATAATAATAATTACAAAACAAAAGAATACGTAGAAGAAACAATGGTTATAATTATTATAGATACAAGACTAAAACTGCAAGGCGAGCTGTCTTTTTTTTTATGTTTTCATATTTTTTTTTAATCTCTTTTTTTTTTGTGTACATATATATTTATTTACTTATTTTTCTTAATTATTTTTCCATCAACCATATTCCGTCAAGTATCGTCTATTATTATTTGTATAAATCCATATGGAGTATTCAAATTATATATTATTATTACAACAATAATTATCACATATCACGTGATAATTAGACGATTAAGAAAATACACGAAATTTTTTCATGATGAAAATTTATTAAATATTTAGATTTTTTTTCTTCTCTTCTTTCTGGCTTTGGAACATTTAAATATTATTGAACACAATTCATTAACGTAATTTTTATACGTTGCACTAAGTCTTTTTTTATCTCTTTACATCGTCGTTATGAATTGTCATCGAATTGATTACACGTTTGGCTTTATCTTTTCTACAGTAAAGGAAAGGCACGTCTTTTGCTTTGGCACTTGCGTAATAAAATTAACAATTTCTCTTTTAAGACAATCGTCAAAATTGTAAATGTTCTATTTTACCCGTTAGCTTTTCTCATTTTTCTTAGAGCTATCCCCCTTTTTTTCTTTATCGCTTTTCTTCTCTTTGGCTTCACTTCTTTTTTTTTATACGCTATCTCCGTATTTGATGCGTTCAGTCCAAGCTAGAATATAAGCTCAATAACATCACTTTAATTCTGGCAATATTCCTTTGGTTCCATTCCAATAAAATTCCCCAATCACTTCTATCAAGTTCCAACATACACATGTGTACATGCACACAAATACACGATCATCGTTCTGGACCACTCGGTTTCATCTTGAGATCCACACAGTCATCAATTCAAGTTGCTTGGGAGGATGATGAATCCAATAAAGAAACCAGCATTGCCTGAAAATAGATAATATCATTTTATTTTCATAAATCCAATTATCAATCGTACATATATTTCATTCTAAAAAAAAAAAAAAAAACATTCATCATGCTTGATTCACAACTGTCGAAGAAATTAAATTAAATTTCAAAAGTTTTAAAAAACATACAGTTACGAGTAATTATGCGTACGTTTATAACCCTCTGATGTCTGTCGAACAACACGGAAAATATTTTAAGACATAACTACGTGCTCCAAATGTTTCTCATATAATTTTGTAACTCTCTTCCTCTCTTTTCCCTCTCGTTAATACATAACACCCATATCGTTTGTATTTTCATTCGTTGTGTTTCCGTTTTTTGTTTTTTATTTAACAAACCGGTTTTGTGACTCGACATTAAAGGTCTTGGAAACGACCAGGACCAATCGTTCTTGACAGAAATTTCGTTCAAGTCACGCGTGAATATTATATATTCATGTGAATTCGTTCCCGCTCAGCTATTTTCTATTCTCTCTTAATTTCCCTTTCTTATATTCTCACTCACAACACAAAATATATATTCATAAATATTATTAATAGTGTTATATATTATTATCTTTATTCGCACCTGCATCAGGCTTCCTGTAGTTCTCCTTTCACACTTGAAGCATTGTGATGATGCCTTGTCAATAATCTGTGCCCGAGCTCGTGCATTACATCACGATAAATTACAGTATCCAAGTTTTCACCGAGCATGTAAAGAAGAAACCAATCGCCAACTTTACTACAACGTACTATTGTTTCAACTGCGTCACGTTTTACTAAACGAAACCTCAATCTTAACAGATAGACACGTGTACGGGGCGAGAATATTATAACAATCTGAAAAATGATTGAAAAATAAAAAGTAATGAAGTAAAATAATTATATTACTGTGTATAATTATTATTTATTTATTTTATTTAATTATACTCACACGATATATAACAGTTATAAGACTGAGTATGCCGAGAAATAAGAACCAGAACCACAGGAAAACATAAATTTTCTCATTGACAACATTTAACGGAAGTATACAAACAGCGTCGTGTCTCTCCACCTCACCACTAACTCCATATTTGTAAAAAGTACATTTGGTCATTCGCGGGAAAACGTAAATCATTGGATCGACACGATCTTCCTGATCAGATTCCAGAAATCGTAATACATCAATACCAAATGTCAGAAATGCACCATCAAAGAAACGATTCATCAGGAACATCTGGCCTGCGCAAAATGTCATTGATGAATAATTAATATTATCACAAAAATAAAAAAATATATTGATACTATATTATAATATTTATAATTATTATATACGCTTTTAATTTCTTCTCTTAATAATTCGAACGGACAAGTGACTAATATTATATTTTGTTTTCATTGTATGTAGCCAGCTGTAACGTTGCCAAAAATTTTCTTACAACCGCCCGCGCTTTTGTGAATATTCATTCAAGATCAAATTCTATGATTTTAGTAAAATATCATTTACACATTTGTATTTTAACAGGTTTTTTTTTTTTATTTACTTCTCTGTTTCCTCTCAATTAATTTTATTCGCGCGAAATCTCATTCTCACTTTTTTATTCTTTGTCTGTTGATGTTTTCAACTCACCAATTACGTTCACTAAGGCAAGCACCTCACAGAGATAATATCGGTAGGCCCACCAGTTGTGGTAGCGTAGATTTTCCCATAGATAATCGAGTAACATTTTTTTTTTCTGCTTCTTTTCGACCTCAGTGCACAAGCCGATGTCGAGATCCATCATCAAGGCGTGAATCTTGCCGCCCTCCCATCCCTTCCACAGCCATCGCGGCGTATAAAATAGAATAGCCTGAAAAAAAAAACACCAACACCACAATAGAAATAAATAATCAAAATATTTTTTTACATCACAAGAAAAAAAATACAAGTTCAATTTTTTAATATAAAAATGATTAACTCTCGCTTTCTCTTTCTCACAAACTTCAATCACCAATTGAAGATGGTGTTCCTCATGCTGATGTATCGCTCGATCCTTGAGTGCAAATAGAGCAACTCCCACTGGATGTATATAGTTAAAGGAAATCGTAAATTATCCCTATGAATGGTTGTAATGGGCTCGAAGCAGTAGATATTTACAGTGTTATATATTTGCTTCAATGGAAAAGCAATAAGAAGAGTGTACAAATAACACACATCAATATTATTTCAAATTATATTCTACAAAATAAATTATGAAAGTCACAAAAATTGTATGTGCTTGCAGGTGTATTAAAAAATACTCTTTCATCATTTTTTTCCTGACTTTTGTAATATAGTATAATATTTTCCCAATATCCTGATGTCCATAACCCATTTTACGTTCTCATATAAGACACGAGCGAATGGCCTCAGCTATATAAATATACTCTACATTGTCTTCTATGCCATATAGTCCTTGGAATTTAAAAATATACATATATTTACTTATATTTATATTTTTTGTTTTAAGAAAACTTTGGCGCACTACCCACAAAACAATGCGTATAAATATTATTCTCTTTTATAAATATATATGTTTGAAAACTCATTTTATATTCTAACAAAATTATACAATACCCTTATAAAAATATATCTCCCTCATAGTTATTGTATATTTGCGCCATTAATTATATTCGCAAAAGAAAAGTAAATATAAAGCACACGTTTAGCACACCTGTCGCCCTTGGCGCCATTCAAATTTTTATTTATACTTTTCTTTCTCTTTATGAATCTTTTTCAATACTCTTTCTCTCGCGCTTCAAAAACTCGTATAACCGCATGATACTCCTTCGTAGAAATACTCCAACGGCAAAATATAGTCGTGAGGAATCCGCGAATGGCCGTTAATTACCGGATATCGCGGGAAATGTGAGTTGGACCTTTGCCCGGGGAATTAAAAGCACAGGAGCGTGTAATGGCATCGGTATGCAGAGATTCCTGAGCGCCGGCAGCCCACGTAGAGACAGGGCAATAGAGAAAAGGGTATATACACGGGTAGATAATGTATAGTAAAAAGCGGAAAGAGCGGGGGGATATAAAGAAAAGGACAATCAGAGGCTCGTTAATTACATTGGGAAGCAAATAAGTTGGAAGAAGGATACGAGGAGTTGTCGGCGCGACCCCATCTCGTTCCGATTTTCTCTTCTACTCTTTTCTCTCCCTATATATTTATAAATATATTTATATATCTATGTGTCTGTATGTGTGTGTATAAATTCCATCTTGTTGCAAATTATTGCAAAGCTACCGAGCCATTAATTCCACCCTGAAGTTTCCTTAGCCCTTCGTGATCACGGGGATAAACAGCGAGAAATATGAAACGCTCAAGTCAAAGTAAAAGATTTTGTAGTAAATAAGATGAAAAGATGAAAAACCTGTTTTAAACCATGGCTATGTAGCCTATTATATTCTAAAGATTCAAGAGAGAAGCAAATGTATATATGTTTATATCAGTTTTGCACAATGAACAATAGAGATGGAGTATATTAAGCTCTTTATCTCTTTCAGACACTATTTCAAATTACGATTCTATTAAATTTATACATGGTTATATATCTTTTAATCCTTGGATAGTCAATTGTGTTGGGAATTTTCGGGTTTCGTGTCAATGAACCTTTGTCGTAATAACCCTCAGTGTATACCTCGAGCACTTAAACTCGAATATAGTTTTTGTCCACGTCTGGCCTCGAGCCAAACGCGTTTGTAATTTCTCGCACACTCTCTCGTTTACCCTGTATAGTGATAAACTAAATATTGCAACACAATATATATAGAAGTATTGGAATTGCCGAAAACTTATACGCACGAAAAATTTATAAAAGTATTTTTTTTTTTTTTAAGTTTTACGTGATATTATTTCGCATTTTTTTTTTGTAGAAAATAATTTATTCTCGACAAATAATAATTCTTAACCTTACTTGTAATAACATTGCGAATATCACCCACTGATAATATTTGTGGTGCTTGACCAATGGATCGTTTTGATTGATATGAACGTCAGTTTTGCTGTTTACTACTCCAGGATATGGAACGGCGCGTCCTATTGACATATTGAATGCATTGATCATGCTGTAAGTAGTGTGTAACCAACAAAATGTTTCCAATACATTTTTGTCCACAGCTCCCGATCCCTCACAATGAATCGGTGAACCTGAGATACTTTTACACGCGAGTGTCAAACAACCGCCGAGAAGAAAAGCCACTGTCACACGATAATGAAGCCGAAAAATAAATGTATCTTCTGAACCCTTTTGAATTTTAAGTAGGGATCTGAGGGAGCCAAATATGTCAATCATTTTCAACAGTATGGGCATGATCTCTACACAAATTAATTTTCACCTCTAAATTCGCATCCCTCCCTCTCATTAATTCTCACAAATTTCACGAGTATCAATTTTTTTTTCACAATTCACTTTCGTCATTTTTTTTTTTTTTTTTTCATCACTCAATTGTCAAACTGTCACAATTGTCATCGCGTACTTTTGTTTTTTCCATCAATCAATGGGTAAAAAAAAATATTATTATTAAAACACAATTAAAAATTTATTCCGTATTATAATTATTCATTATCTGTTAATTGTTTCAAATAATATTTTGAGGAATTCTCCACGAATTATTGCTTAATTTTCGATAAAAATAAATTGAAAATACATGAGTAATTTATGAGTAAATAAATTCTGTCTCGAAACACAAGTTTAAAACAATGAAAAGACACACGTGAAATACAAAGTCAAGTTGTCTCAAGACTGAATAAACTTGAGGGGCATCCCTTGGCCTCGACCAACCAACTATATGTGTATAATTCATATTATCTTTCAAGTTTCAACCTGATATTGCGCCCGTCAAGTATATATCAACTGTACATTTGTATATAGATTTGCATATATAATCCAACAGTGCCACTAATCAAATCTCAGCATAACTTCTATCTCTATATTCACATTTGCGTAACATATTGCAATAGAGCTTATCCACCTCACTTTCCAAATCTCTATTGTCATCATCATTATCATTATAACCATCATCATAATCATATATTTGTGGCTAGGTAACATCGTTTGGCTACCTTCCCGCTCGTTGTTAACACACTGCAGCATCACAACAAATATTCACACATTACGAAAATTAAAAAAAAGATACTAAAAAAAATAGAGAATGAACTGTATATAACAAAAGAAGAAAATGAAATTAGGAATGATGTAGAGAGAGAGAGAGAGAGGATTTGAAGAATCGTCACAGCAGACTCTACGTGGCATCCGGGTCATTGTCAATCTATAGTTAGTCCAACACCCAAGTCTTGACTCTCTCCAATTCCGTGGGAGACCTTATTACGACCTCGACCGATTAAAGCTACCTCTTCTCTTCTCTTTACTTTTCACCTTACACTATATTTCTATATTCACTGCTGTATTGCCCCCTTAATCATTCCTACGCGACGTCTTATATATACGTATTTATATCCATTAATCTGTCCAGTAACTTTTCAGAAATTATCTATTTACACATGTGCATGAATTAATCTCAGAAAATTGTAGTATTATTTTAATAGTTTTGATATATTTTGCGATGTTTTGTGAATAAGAAAAATTATAATATATTATTATTCATATGAAAAATTTTAACTGTCTGAAAATTTTATTCAATTTGATATTTCATGAAAATTATGCCACTTTATATATCATAATCTTATTATCTTTTCTCCTACACGACATGTATAACATCATGATATTATGAATAAAGTGAATAAGGTGTGTAACGGCGTGAAAAGTGGGAATAAACATCAAGCTTTTTCACGGTCGACTACTTTAAGACAATAACGAGTAACGTATTATAATAAAGAAGAAAGCGACGGCGACCCCTAGAACGACGAAAGCTCTAAGTATAATGTGTTTAAGGTTTCTTACTTGGCAATGAACTAGATCTAAACTTAATGTGCGTACAACATATTCAAAGTACTGTATGCGAATAGCCAAAGTAATAAATTTTGTGTTTGACAATTAATGATGAATTTTTTTTTATTTTCTTTCAAGTTATTTTGTAAATGTTCTTTATATCAATGATATTTTTATCTTGATTTTTTTCTTCTGTGGTATCCCAATATTCAAATGATTTTCATCTGATTTTTTGTTCATTAATTACAGCAAATTGGAACGTTGGAAGATGCATGAGTGCCTTGGACTCAACTCGGGTGTTCTAACTTCGATGTAAGTAGGACAAAGCTTGTTATATATACACAAAAGTTTGTTGAGAACACGAGTATATACACATATGTGTACTTTTCTCTTTCGTTACATTATCTCTTGAGATGTCGTACAACAAATCATTACAGATATGTCAATCTAACTTTTATGTTACAAATTTTTTTATTCTCATATTTGAGAATCGATTTAAATAAATTTATTCAATGAATTTAATTATTAGAAATTTTTTTATTGGTTATCTATTTTTCTATATCATGAATCATAAATTCATGTTTATGAAAATGTTGGAAGCAATAAAAATATTTGGATATCACTATAAAAATATGTCTTCAAAATCACAGTTTCAAATTTAGCTTCAAATTTTTGTTTTCCTTATTTCCGGTCAGAGTTATTTATAATCAAAAAAAAAAATATATCAGTGCAATATTGTAAACGGATAAAATCACTAAATTACAATCATAAATTAATGACTCATGAAAAAAAAAATATTTGTATATTATAAAATACATATTAATATTATTTGAATCTTTGTTTAAATTATAAATACTCATTATATTTTTTTTTTAAAGATGAATATGATAAATATATAAATTAAGTTAAATAAAAAAAATTACCTGAAGAAACAGCATGAAGCAAACCCACTGATAATATCTATATTCTTTTTTTTCACTCTCCGGATACAACTTTGAATTAGCCACGCCGAGAAATGGCACTTCCGATCCCTCTTTCTTCTTATACGCTGATGTAATTGTATATGTACTATGTATCCAACAATAAGTATTAAGTACGTCCTCCGGTAAGTCTTTACTGTGTATACAATCAATTGGATTCCCAACGTATTGTCGTGTTGTAACAATCAATGAGAATGCAATAAGCAGTATTACTGTTAAACTGTAATGCAATCGGAATACGGCAGTGTCGATGTGAATGTGCGATACCTTTATCAGGCTCTTTAAGCCACGAAATATGTCCAACATCGTTTATTTAATTAAACACCTGATGTATACCATTTGATAATTGCAACGTGGCGCAATTATTCATGTGTCATGGACGGATAATTTTAATATTCTATTATCCCGATTAAAATAAATTTATGTGTCCACATGTATGACGATTAGAATTATTTTAGTCAATGTTAATATTAATCGGGCGTGGATTTTCCCTCGCGCTGTCACTCTGGACGCGCTTGAGGGTCCATCAGGCCCAAAAAAATTGTCACCATTGACAATTAATCGTGTTCATTACATTCTTTATCAACAAAGTTCGTTTTTTATCTCGATAAGAATGTTTTTTCTTCATTGTTATACATAAATTATATTCGTTCGTTGTTAAATAATAGTCGAGTATTTTAAAGTGATAACATTAAAATCAAAATAAGATATACTGCGAGAAAAAGAATTTATCAATTTATCACTGTCGTATAAATTTTTTTACTTTGAGCATAAAAAAATTTTTTTTTTTTCCATTCGTATATATTTATTCTTCATTTGCTAAACAACTGATATTGTTGGTTTTCTCCATACAAAAGCGCTGTAACTTCTTACTTTCGTTAATGTTTGTCTTAGAACAATTGTTTATTTTTGTATATGTCAAAAATTTTACAATTGCGATGACGTTTGACGTTTTTTTCTTATATTTTTATGTTTGAAATTTATTATTTCTTCAAAGATCTGACACGAATCAACATCATCACCTGTCATTCTCCGACTTTCTCTAATAGCTTCATAGCGTGTACACCACCCAACAAATCTTCAAACACTAAACACCTGTTGCTTCGTGTTTATACATTCATATATAATTCATCACATAGCACAAACGAAACAGTTCATTCTAATGTAATTCAACACAGTCACTTTTTTTTCCCGGTGTCAAGAAAACAATCTTTTATTCTATAAACATTACGGAAGTAACACTCGATTTATCTGAAATGTATATCATTAATACTCATCTCCAATAATTCTTTCCAATGTTAAATATACGAATAGATTATTTACTTAAATACACGCGCAATTCTCGAAGGGGAAAAATATAAAAAATTCCTATGTCACTATTTTTATATGTTTAACTAAACGATATCCGAACGAACGTGCGTGATGCACACACGAAAGGAAGAGAGATATTATAATATGATATATTGTGTCGGATGAAAAATGCGTGATGGAAGAAAAAAATTTTTGATTTGAAATAAAAATAAAAGAATTCACAAAGTAATTAATCAACTTCTTTTGTATAATTAAATAAGAAAAAAATATATCATGATGAGTGTTATTGATGATAGAATTTTCTTTGCAATGTTTTCTTTAGGCACATCAAATATATTTGAGCTTGGAAATGCCCAAACACAGATATATAAACAGGTGATGAACACATGAGCGCTTTTGTAATTTTCTTTTGATGCGCGTGCCATTCTATTTTAACATTAACGTGTACAAATGTACACTTTGGTAGTTGAGCACTACATTGCACCGGGAAATATATAGCAAGCAAAATTCAACTCGTGACGCTGTCGAGACGCTCACACAAAACATGGTTTAGAAGTGTGTGGACAAAATACCGAAATAGAGTGGAGATGAGTGCGTTCGTTAGTAATTTTATTATTGTCTTTAACACTGTATACATTTTCGTCTGATTTTATTTGAAAATCATTTTTTTTTTCATCGAAATTTCTTTGAATTTGTTTTTTTTTTTTAATTCTTATTCCACGCAAGTTTATTCACACGTTCCACCCACGATTTCTTAGGATATGTGCGTGGCTTCTCTGCCAACCTGTCGCAATTCTCTCGAATATTTCACCAATGTGTTGATATCATCGATCGCGCTTCGCACGTTTATTCATTGTGTATTATAGACTCGCGAAATTCACGAAAACAATCAAACTTATATTCATGCGATGTTAATAGTTCGTATGAATGTATCATACAGTGAATCAATGTATTTCACAACTTTATTTACACTCAATAAATTTACGTAAAAATAATATGAAAAAATTATTTTTACTCTATTCACTTTTTATATCCTCTTCCATTTGACATTTCTAAATTGACATATATTTTTATGAGGAAAACAAAATTATCTCTCTTCCACAATTATCTACATATTTTTTTCTCTCATTAATTTGTCACACGTGCCTGTTAAAAATACGATTGCTTTGAAAAAGAAGAAAAAAAAAACGCAACACTAACATTTATTTACGTTAAATAAATGTCATGAAAATTTATAAATAATCATCAATAATAAAAATTGAGAAAGGAAAATACGTGAATTCTATTTTTTTTTTATTATCAAGACGTCAAATGAGACACATTGAGGAGAAATACAAAAAAAAAAATTAACTCGGTCGTTTTGAAAATGAGACACTTGAACGTAACGCGGCTGTCACTATTATCGTTGCGTTTAAAAAAAATGCTACAGTTACTTGGAAAGAATTTAGGGAGACACTTGAGTGAAATAAAGATATAAATATATATTAAATTTACATGTATGGATGCCTGTGTATATATATATATACATATATTCATACAAAAATATACATATACATATTATAAAATTTTTTTCTTTGTTATTTTTTGTTTCTGTCGTTTCTTGCCGGTCAGAGCTTGATGTTTGAGCTCGACAGATTGCCGCACGCTCATTCACCCGCGCACTACTACCCTCCTTACACGCTACACGCCGCGCACTCGACTCACTCGCGAGCACCACGCTTCGCGAAGAAGCTGAGGAGGAGTCAGGGTGCTCCAGGAATAGAATCGCCGAACCCGACGGAGTATTAACGTAACGTTCAACGTATTTCTCTCCTTCTTCATCTTCATTTTCTCACTTATATATCTTTCTCCCTCCTTCTCTCTCTTAATCATTCTCGCACGCACGTATACACGGGCTGCATGCTGTGGCGGCATAACGCGTCACGCCTCTATCGCCAATTCGTGCGAGACGCGTACACAAAATTTTATATTAAAAGAGGCATATAGTCCAAGATAATAACGCCAGAGATGACGGAAAATGATGAGTTCGTTAGTGTGACATATGATCAACGGAACGAACATGTGCCATCATAAATCATGTATTTATATATGTGTATATTTCGTCATAGATCTCAATTAAATCGATTTATTCTTGAATATATACACATTCTAAAAATATTTTTTCCTCTTCCGATTACATTTTTCAAGACGTGATGTCTTCAACACACGAGTATAGATATACAAGTTCACATCAGTGTACTGATTATACAGTACGGAACAAATTGAAACAAATTGAAATACATTATTTTCGGAAAGCAAAAAAAAAAATTCAGAAATACTGAATTTAATATAACATTGTTTATTTTTTATTCAAATATTCATGGCTGTCAGTGAGATAATTTATAACTGATGGATGTTATTCACATATTAATTTATATAATTGAAAATTTGTAATTTCCTGATATTTTTAATTTATTTAATCCGTTATCTGCGCTCTATAAGTATACTATAAAAGGTCAAACACCGCGTAATTTAAACATATAATTTTTCTACCTCATGCAATATAATATTGCAACGAGTATGAAAAAAAAAAAAATTCATATTCATCATCGGTTAAATTACACGTCTCACATGAAAGCTTTTTTTCATACTTATATACACGTATGCACTGCACTGCACACTTGAAACAATACAGATTGCAAAAATAGACAAATACATATGATATAAAATATAAGTTCACTTGCCGGATAATGAACTCAGTGATGAGAACTCATGCATCGTCTGATTCCATTCTATATAATCTATATAAATCATTTACGTTTCATGCGTCTTTGCTATTACACAAACACAAGAGTGGACATAAAGATTTGAGTCTATGGCTAAAATTCATCTGGGAATATCTTTTATAACCATGCAGAGATAACGCTCCACGCGTTCGCTCTCGATGTATAGAAGTAAATATCTAATAAATGTTCGGTTGCATTTTGCTGCATCGTGAATATGTATAATGATAGATACACCACAGGAGCCGCAAACACACTCTATATTCAATCGATATTGGTCCATATGTACGGGCAAATGTTAAATAGACGATGACGAGTTTGGATATAGGATATATAAAGAGGAAGGTGGTGTATGGTAATATATACACGTGTAATATAATCTCATGCACGTGGGCATCTAAATTCGTTGATGTAAAACCACGATGCACGCGTGGTCGCTTCACTATCGGTGAATGTACCGTGGCCATTGCTTCAACACGAAAATTTATAACCATCAGATATTTATCAGCTTTTGAAATAGACGCCACTTGGATAGTAAAATATGATAACTCGAGATGAGTGGTCTTTTAATATGTATAAATTTCTGATAGATTTACTTGATATTGATGTTGATGATGATGGAAGTGGTGATTGTGATTTAAATGGCGAAAATAAAAATTTACATGCTCATTGAATTTTGTATCATTTGGTTTATATTAGTTTATATTTAAATGTTTAATGTATGTATACGATAATTTGTTTTATATTTGTTTTAATATTTCAAAATAATCGGATCAGTTAAATACCGAATTTAATATTAAATTTCAGTGGCGCGTATACTAAAGTAATAGTTTATTCCGTAAATTGTAGCATACGTATTTATTATTTATTATAATAAATTAATTTGTGATAATTGTACATGATATTTAATGCAATCATTTGGATATATTTATGAGCGTGTATAATTTAACAACATTTATTATAAATAATTTTCTACATGAAAATCAGTGC
>JAQQBR010000003.1:5829653-5840245 GCA_030347285.1 Microctonus hyperodae | reverse complement strand
CCAATCGCAATTTCGAATATATGCCATTCTACTTTTTATCACCTCTTGCAAGGAATAAATTTTTTTGATTCTTGTTTATATACACAACTTATATACTTACTCAATGTCTTCGTTTGAATTTCATTGCGAATTTATGTTCCTCAATTTATCGAAATAATCAATGATATGTCATTAAATAAAATGCAATATATTGCATGTAGAATTAATGAGGGAGCAAATGATATGCCCAATGCAAATAAATATCGACATTGTCCCACAAATTCAAGGATAATAGAATCTTTAAGGCCAACGCCAATAATTATAGATCATCAACAAATTAAAAGGAAAAAAAAATTTATTTATGCGAAACAGCTTTTTAATTTTCTACACGTATAATATTGATTTATTTATATATTTTTGGGCATGACAGTGTGCAGCCAAAATATATTTTCGAGGCTATTATATGGTTGTTGTGAGTATCCTGAAAAAATGTTTATCACTCATATTGCATCATCACCGTGTGTGCGCACAGGAAGACCCCATTATGCGTGTGGAATAAATGCATATAGCCATAACAATTCGACGAACTGTAGACACACACGATATTGCGTCAGCTTGAAGAATTATATGGCGTTGTGGTCCAGGTGATGTTGAGAGAATAAAGACCCCTTTTCATAATGGCAACAGAAAAGGAAAAAAAAAAATTACGTGTGTATAATTTTTATGTGTATCATATGACTACGCCACTGAAATTAGTGAGAGCTGGGGATTGAGTAGACAAAAATGGCATGTGCATCTTGTCATGGTTATGACCATGCGGCCGGAAAGGGGTGAGACGAGAAAGAGTTCCATTCATGGTCATTTCGGTGACTGCGTTTGCAGTGACGTATGCACTTCAATCATTATTACAACATTTATGAACATTTTATATATATTTTTCATTTTTTATTTATTTTATAATAGCAATAAAATGTAGTTAAAAAAATGTGGTATTGCGCTAATGGATGAACGATATTTATCTGGTTTTTATTTTATTAATTTACACCCACATACATTAATAGCCTGCATTATTTTATTATTAGTATTATTTTAATTGCACATTTAATTTTGTTGCATCTTTTGTGTAGAGATACAGTTGCTCCCCAGATGTGCACCATGGATGATGCAATATGGTCTTAGAACTTGTAGAACATGACGATGCATATAATATGTTAGACAGACGGTTGAATGAGACAAAAAAATTCCTGGAAAATTTTATACTTGAATATAAATAAACTTTTTCAATTTTGTCATTTTTCATTTTTTTTTTCTTCATTTCATATCAATGAATTTTTTAATGCGTTTATAATTTGTAATTCAACTGTGAATTTGTCAATGACAGTGTGGAATAATAATGACTGAGAGTTATGCGATGATTTTTTTTTTAATTATAAAAAAATTCTCTTCCCGTATATAATTGAAATAATATATACATTGCTGTTGTATCATCCCAAAGTGAATTTAATAAACAAATAATCAGGAGGGTCATAAATATACGTAGGAGGATTTGTTTAAAAAAGTAATTGACACCAAAAAAAAAAAAGAAATTAAACTAAAAAATAGATATCTACTATATTTATTTTTTCATTTCATATTCTTTACTACTACTACTACTACTACTACTACTACTACTACTGCTACTACTTCTTTTCCACTCAGCCCACTCTTATATTATTCTGAATCCTATGTTCCTTTCTCTTTTATTTATAGTAATATGGGTTCAAGGTTTAGAATACTCGTCGCTGTGAAAAGAAAAATCAAAAAGTGTATTAAAATATTTATATTTTTATCTTTCATTTATGGTAAGAGAAAGTATATATTGTACCCTTAGCCACTGATATAAATCACAAATATATACTTACATTTTTATCGTTCGTAAGAGGCCCATTCCTGAAAAGACCTTCTCATGCTGACGTTTCAAGTCCCGTATACATGAGCTCGATCACGTAGGCCTTGTGGCACATATGGACCCGACTTTTATCATTTTCCCAAAGCATATTTCTCATATATATCTGTATAGCTTGTCAAATAAATAGCAGGTCTGATGGTTAAAAATAATTAAATATCAAACTTCAAAGATATACAAAGGAAAAATTTTAATTTAACTGAATGAATAAAAAATTATTTATAATACAGCAAACACTTAAGCTACATCCTTGAAATAAATAATGAATATAATGGAGATTCTAGAAAATATATATTATATATATACCCATGAATATATCTCATGTATATAGTCTTTCGTATTTATCTATAAGATTGGTTGAGCATCACTGCTGGTCAATTGTGTCAATTATGACAAATGTATGTCGTTTCTTCGTTCCTGTCTCCCTCATCATTGACTCTGATGTACATATGTATGTATATGATGATGTCCCATGTAAAGAATATAAATGTGCAAAAGAAATAGGGACATCAAACGCACACTCACAATGCTAACTAAATTCTTTGAATAATTTAATCGACACAATTGTACATATGGAATATTACACGATACTCGTCTATGTGTATATAAATTATCTGTACATATAAGTGTATACACTATACATATTTGTATATATTAATTAAGTTATCAATTGAAAAATTTTAAGCAATGGCTTTTTTCATTACAAGGATTGAAAGAAAATCTTGATGAATTTATTTATCAAAAATTGTCTTACGAAAATACTTTTTGTATTATGAATCAAAAGTGAATGTTAATGAATGAAAAATATTTATTATTGATAGTATATCAGAGTTAGCGTTTTGGTTATAATATGTTGATAAAATTAACGATAATTTTGGAATTCTATTATTATCATTAGATATCTGTACGATATTTATAAATATATTTACATGATATGATAAGAAATTGCTTAAGGCTTCATGTTTATTTGCATTCCAGCAGTTAATTATTTGATATATTATACATGTTACTCAGTATCAAATTCACTGCCATTGTAAAATTTAATACTACCATAACAGCATTAAATAAAAATAAAGATACATATAATATATGTATAGGTTTATGAAATTACCATTTTAAATATATAAAGAAAAAAATATATATTTAAAATAATTCAAAAATATAATTTACATAGTTCCGTTAGGAATTTTTTTTCCAACTAGGAAAATTATCGTGAAAGTGTTAGTTTTTCAAAAAATTACTGCGCAGTAGATAATATATGTATACATATTACTAAACCAAAATATTCTTCCAACATTTGTGTGCATGTGTGGCATGTGGCACCATACGTATTGACGTGTATATATACATTGTATACATATAAATGCATGATGATCCTAAAGTAAAATGTGTCGTCGTATGTCTGTAACGACATATATTTGTCTGTGAAGAAACGAAGAATGGCTTTTTACATGCCAGCTGCCATCCACATTTCTCTTCTATCTAGCATGTATAACTGTGCATCGCGTTTCAGGTCAATTTTAGACTTGAAGTAGATTTAAGTTCAAGAAAATTTCCACAGTGTTTCCTGTCACGTTTTTTATCATTAGTCAACATCCCAATAGATCCACTACAAGTATTACTAGAATATAACAACTTCCGCATGAGAATGATGAGATATATATAAAGAAGAAGACAATGATGATGTAGATGAATCAACAGGAACCAAAAACAGACCGCTTCTATTTTTCTACTACAGTTTGTGATGTACAAGTAGCTATTGCCAACGATCATGTGTATACAAACACCAGCACAGCCCCATTAATTCGTACATGTATATGTATACATATAGCTTGATGTAAATGTCATTTCCCGTTTGCGAGAGATGCTACAGTGTGAGTTAGCAATTTCGAACAATTCCGATACGCTTCAGTGCAACGAGTTCTGCGTAAACTAAAGAATGCAGAACGAGGACATTATATTAAATCGGACGATAGGCAATGAATGAAGGCGTTGCGCTCGTTAATCACACGTGGTGCAAAAATTGAGAAGGATATAATAAGATAAAGAAAATTATTGGACGATAGGAAAACAAAAAAAAATAATATAAATATAATTATACGTATATTTAATATATAACGAAAGATTATAATTCATTTTTGACAACTTTGTGTCATTTTATCCTCTGACTTTGATTCATCCCGACATTTATATTTATTAAATAAACAATTAGCTGCGAGTATATAGAACGTAAAAATAACATTGATTAATTAAATTTTTTTAATATATATAAATATGAAAATTTTTTTTTTAACTTTCTTTTCGGCGCCACATGGCGTTGAGTTAATTATTACTATTTTTTATCTATCAAGTGGAAAATAAATATATATTTATTTTAATACTGTGTATATTCAATGATGTACTGTACGACATTTGCCACATGCCTGTATAAATATTAATGTGTTCTATTATATTTGTGTACATATACAGATACTGCTATATGAAAGAACAAAAAATTTTAACGACACTTAAAAATATCCGATATGGGTGGTATTTATTTGATATAATTTCAGTGACTAATTCAGTCTAGTCACATCAACAGTTATTTAAATATATATATAATGGCCATCAAATTGAGTATATACATCCATATATATGTAAAACTATACATAAATATACGTATATGAATACATATACGTACACGTTCATTTATCACAGGAAGCATGAATTTATTATGCAATAATCCCGTATGTATTCTATATTGTATTATATGTATACCTATACGCGTATATATTTAAACATGAAAGTATCCGAGACTCGCGTGCCGATACTCATATTACCGAAGTATGTATCATTGACGTATATTTATTCATGCATAACGAATATATTCGTTACTTTATATGACTTTAGAAAATTTTTTCATTTGATGTTGTAAACACATGTCGCTTAAAAACATCAAACTTGATAGAAAGTCTATTTGCTTATAGTAATATATTTTATTTTATATATATTCAATGTCGAATGTCATTAAGTTTATTACTATTTTCATATGATGTTTTTATAATTTAATTGATATATTGAATATTAACTCCGGTATGAGTAAATAAATAAAGATAAATTATATAGATTAAATCGTTGTTTAAATTAAATGAGTGTATAAAATACAAAGTTCAAATAATTATTTAAGTAGAAAAACAATTTGATCTCACAATCGCGCACGAGTCATTCGTTCGACTTGCACATTTATATATGTATATATATAAAGAATTATTCATCGCGTGGGAACTAACTTCCTGTTCCTTATGTATATGTATATATGTGAGTATAAATGCTTTCGCGTCATCGGATATGTCATAGATACTTTTATCGAAGTTCACGTGATTCAATATTAATGACTACCGTTATGTCAGTGATAATTATTTGTAATATTTATAATGTAGAATACTGCAGAATAATATATATCTGAACAAACTTTTGATAAGATGAGAAAGTTCAGTAAAAGCCTTAATTATATTCAATAGAGCTGTGTTAGTGAAAGTTTTTGTATCATGCCAGTTATATAGGAGACACATGTGTTTTAGATATCTAAATTTGTTACTTTAATATATGATATTCTAAGAGGCTTTTTTCAATGGCTCCTCCTCCAATGTGGTAATATTATCATTAAAACGTACTAATCGACGATTTTCCAAGTCATATGCCAATTGTTCGAGCAATTCTTTGAACACGTAGTTGTCTACATTCTTAGCAATGTAGTATAAAAATAACCAATCTCCATAGTAATATTCATGAGTCACTTTCAAAACATTCCAAGGATTGTATTTGCCAGGACATGCCAAAGAGAAAATGAAACGATTGAAGGCTTTGCTCCTGAAAGAAAGAAAAAAAAACAATACATCTTAGTATATTTGTATTTATTTATTCATTTATTCTCTTCTGAATCATTGGTTGGAGATTATTCATTATAATCTTTTTTTTTTTATTCAACAAATTAAAGAAATATTTTACCTGGCGTGCAGAACAATCGTTAGAAGTCGCCAAACGAGCCCGAGGCCAGTGATAATTGCCAATATTATATACCAAAACCACAAGAATATAAAAATTTTCTCATTTACTACATTCAATGACATTACGCAAAGTGCATCGTGATTTTGAATTGTTCCTGAGGGTCCATATTTATGGAATATACATTTTGTTACCTTGGGGAATACAATATCGAGTGGACTCATTTTATGATTGTATTCAAATGCTGTTGCAGTATAACCTAATTCTATAAATGCACCAGCGAGAAATTTATCAGTGATATAAATTTGCGCAAGTACATTGATAAAATTGAGTACTTCATAAAAAATAAGATAGTATGTCCATGGCCTATTTATATGAACACGATCGAGGAATGCCCTTCTTATTTGTTGAATTTGCTCATTGCGATCATTTATCGATGGTATAGTTTTGCCGCCACTAATTTCAACTTTTTCTTCACGCAGTGAAATCGATGCCATGTGTAGGCCGGCTACTAATGTCTTCACACGTCCGCCTATCGATACATTATGAATAATACATGAAAATTATATAAATAAAATATATTTATTCAGGAAAAAAAAATAACGAATTCTTTTGACTACATAAACTGGAAGTTTTTAAAAATGATTTCATCATAACAAATTTTTACCTTCGGCTTTTCTCCACATATAATGGGGAATATAAAAGATTATTGCTTGGAAAAATAAAACAAACGGCACCCACTGATAATAGGCATGATAAGTGACGTTGTCTTCATTTGTTGACGGACCAACACCTGGATGAGGTATATGTCCCAATTCAACTGTCGTTCTATTCATATGCTTTGTCTATATAATAACATAAAAATATTTCCGTTCAAATGTTCTTCTCCTCATATTAAACTTTTATATATTATTTATATCCATAAATTTCATAATATTCATACCACTGTAAATGTTGACATGAAGAAACAGAAGGATTCTATCACCCTATCGAAGTCTTTTGCTGCATTTTTATCAACGATGCATCTTCATTAAATAAAATTAATTAATTGAATTTTCATATTTTTATCAATTCTATTTTTTTTCTTTTATTCTACAATTTGTCAGCATATTATAACTTATCAGTATATAATATATTACAAGCAAACTTACTTTATATGCTCCCCGATAAATTGTCGTGAGGAGACAAGAAGTGAGCCAGCAAGAAGCGCAAGAAAAGTTGCCCGATAATGAAGCTTGAAAACTATTTCAAAGAAGATAAATTTTTAAATACAATATAAATAATAATGTATACATTCTTACATCAATATATATGTAATCGTGAAGTACATAACATTTATCAAGAAAGTTTAATTGAATGTATGTCTGAGAAACGTTAATCAATTAAAAATTAATGACAAAAAAGCGAATTGAGAACATAAACATATATTGTTTTTTCAATATCGCATATTTCTCTCTTAATCTTAATTTGAACTTTCTCATTCTCTCTTACGTGAATTTATCGACGGTGAAATTCAACAGTCGATCATGTAGTGTCCAAGGCTTTTCAATATCAATATCTACATATACATACACACGCACACTCATGTATAAATAATATAATTCAAATAAAAATCTATCATCATTCAAAAATAAATTTTATTTTACCAATATTATCTATAACCGCAGCGTCCTGATTTATTTTCACTTTTATATAATCTTTCAGGACAGAAAATGTTCCAAGCACTGTTGCCATTGTTATATCTTCTCTCTATCTCCTTTGCACCCTCTCACTTTTATATATTCTACTCAAGGCTGTACAGTGCTCAAGGTGAAATATTTGAAACGACAATTGAAAAATGAGAATTTAACAAATAATATAATTTCTATACTACGCCGCCTTCCTTCAAGACCAATTCAATACAAACTGACTGATTCCATATACAAAATTGTGGTTGTCTTATCATCAAGTCAAGTGGTGTACGTCTATTGTATATCACCGTGGGTGTTAGTACACGAGACGTGAGAAGAGAGAGAAATCAAGAGTATCAAACAAAAGCTATAGATGATGCTGTTTATAATTGATAACGAAATTGATAAACATATTCAACGCAAATTATATTTACGTGGCTTTTAAGACACAATTATTTAAGGATTTTAATCAAGTAATTAAATATATATTCATGCAATATTCCAAGTAAAATTTAGACAATCGTCGTTATAGGTATAATGAATATATTATTCATTTTGATTGAATAAGAATTTTTTTTTTGTTTTAAGTAAATTAAGATATTTGACAAAAATTTTTTTTTCTACTTTTTATTTTATATATTTTATTATCTGTATGAAATATTACCTTTTTATTCAGCTTGAATAAACAAAATGAATAGTTTATTATCGATGGAGAATATAATATAATGTACATAAATATTATCTTATTAGATTGCTCAATAGATGAAAAATATGTCTCTCTATAATTTCACCATATTTTTTGGTGTATTAGGCCATACACATATATCGAGTCGCGACATATTGCTGATAACAATTGATAGACCGTTGGTGAATTAATAAATTTTTTTTTTTTTCCTAGAACCATAATACTTTATATTTATTTTACCATTTATATATGAATATATATGTTCATAAAAAATATATCATTTAATCCGATCATTCTCAGTGCAAAAGCCGAGCCCATACAAGATTAAATGTTCAACGATCTAGGATTTATAGCACATCAATAAATACATCGCTTTTATTAATTTTTTTTTTGTATCAATTTTGTAATAATCGGAAAATTTATATCACATCGAAATTCATATATATTGACTTATATACATGAGGGATCGTATTAATTTTTTACCTGTGACAATTTTCATCAATGTTTTTTAGTGCTACTTAAATTGTTGAACGCAAGTATCGCGGATTGGAAGATATAGATATAGATATAGATAGAGAAAAAGAGTTGCAAAGGAAGTGAGAGCGAAATAAATAAAAGATAAAAGAGGAAAGTGGGAACAAACGATTGGTCGCCTTGTGTTTCGCTGTTGCTTGTGCGGTAAGGACTTTGACCGGCCGTTGCCCCTGTACGAGTCGTCGTTGCTAGCGGACAGTCTTATTTCGAAGGGCTTTTTAGTCCCTGCTTTCTATACACATACTATGTACATGTTTCTTCATCTATCTTCGTCGCATTTACTCAGCATTCGTCCATGTCGTACCTGACTCTTCTCACGTCGTAACTCGAAGAAATATATTTATTCAACTGTAAGAAAATAACTAAAAAACAAAGTTCAAGTCGTTTCTATTCCAACTTTCTCTATAAGTTGCATGGAATTCTGATGGATAGTAATTATATCGTTGGCTCTATAGGAAAGTCATAATAAAATTATAACGATAATTATAAAAAATTAAAATATTTTGATAATTTAGAAGCATTGAATTCCATGTTCCTCGGTCAGCGAACCTGAAAATCACCTTCGCCAGTATATAAACTCCCATTTTACGAATATATACATATATATGTATGTATATATCTGTATAGAACTGTGAATTTGCGCGTGATGTTTGTCATTGTCCTCTGGACACATTGTGATATTTACGTGATGACATTTCGACGAACGTGTCATGATGTAAATTTAAAAGTCGTTAGGAATACGATTGGAAAATATTTATTTCATGGTTATTGAAATATTTTCAAGCATTATATTGTATTTAAAATACTTGAAATTTTTGTATATTATGAAATGAGCTACTATATATTCAACATGATGATAAATTTTATTCTTTAATGTCTAATAATAGTTATAAATTGTCGAGCGCTCAGGTAACCCCTCGAGTTAAATCATTGTCGCGTGTTTGAAGGTTAATTGATAATTAAAATAACTGCAATATATAAATTATTGGGGTGAGGAAAGGATGTTCAGTAAAAAAAAAAAGTCATACTTAGGCACTTGTTTATTTGATTTCAATTCAGTTTATATACTCAAACAATTATTGCTTTTTAGATACTGCTAGTTATATTTTATCTTTTCTTACTCGCTCTTTCTTTCTTATTTTAATATATATGCGCATCTCATTATTGTCCATTATGAATATATAGATTCATTTATATAGAAATATATCGTATAGCTATAAATTCATTGCCTTGAATCTCAATTGATCGACGTTTTACTAATTTTTAATACAATGCATTTATTTTTTTTCTTTTTTCGAAAAATTAATTTCCATATTTGAATTATATTATATATTTTAATTTCTTACTTTTCATGTTGCTCATTGATGAAGAATTTGCGTAATGGGTATCACATTATATACGGCTTTTTTTTTTATTTATTGTACGTATAATTATTATCATTATTAATTTGTAGTTGATAACCTATTTTCTTAGTGTAAGATTATAATCATTACAAATCAACAATTATATTATTGTCATCAATTCTATCACACTAGATTTTCTCAACAAGAATAAATCAATTCTTGTAATCTGATCGTATTATCACTATATAATGTAACTTGCAATTAATTGCAATAATTCTTTTAGCACTATTTATTTTTATTTATATATGCGATGACATAATAGAGTAACTAAGAAAATGGAATGATAAGCTTGAGAAAAATCATTGAAAACGTTCGATCTTTTGGCAGTCTTATTTTGAGCGTATTGACATAGAATTTTTCACTTTAAATTTTCATAAAAGAAATAAAATGCT
>JAQQBR010000003.1:5803159-5813779 GCA_030347285.1 Microctonus hyperodae | reverse complement strand
CGTGAACCAAGAGTCCATCAGGATGTCCGCCACGTATATCAGGACCGTCTTCATCCGGTTTTTTAAATACCAAATATTTTCCAATATCCAATTCTTCAAGTAAACCTTCATCCTGATCAATATCACGTAATTCCAATGTATTATCATCAATTGACATTGTCGATAGGGCATTGCTTGCCGGTCTCGATGACGATCGTGACACATCCAATGTTATATTATTATTGTTATTATTATTATTATTATTAATATTATTATTGTTATTATACGTAATAATAGTTGGTGATGAATTATCTTTTTTTTCGGTAATAATGACAGGCTCCACCTTTAATTCTTTCACTGGTGTCGATGTTATAACAGGATCTGGTGTCGTGCGAATGCTATGAATACTAACTGTTGGTTTTGGTGAAATTGGTGGGGGTGTCATGTTGGATTTGATTGATCGCGATCTCTTTGGTGGTAATGCCGGCGGTAGACTAGAGTTGTTTGTAATTTCCTTCATTGTTGGACTCATATTAATCGATATACTATAACAAAAAAGAAATATATGTATACTTGTATAAAATATTGTTATAATAATTATCATGCGAGGGAAATAAGAAAAAAAAAAATGTCACACTCACCTTGTGCCATCGTGTAAACTAGTCATTGTGTGAACCATTGAAGAACATGATTGAGTTGTAGTAAGTGCCATTTCATGCTGTTGCCATTCTGCTTGCATTGAATTGTATGCGGCAACCGAGTGTCGTGTGCCCAATCCGGAAATGAAGTCGTTGGTGCTGTGCGAGCAGTTTCCAAACATCTCCATATACGCCATTACTAGAATTGTCCCAAAGTTTTGTGCAATGTAGTAATATTATTGCTGATGTGTCGGGGAATTTAAATTGTGCAAATTAATTTAAGTTTGGGTTTTGTGATATATAATTTAATGTATATGTGTGTGAATGTAAATGACTCTTGTGGGGTTATATGATTGTATGATATTTTTCCCGTACGTTATACTAAAAATTAAAATAATTAAAAAAAAGATTTTTAAACATATGCTCAACTTAATTTTATAATTGCGTAATTTAACAGAAGAATAATTAGCAAAATGCCTCAGGCACACTCACTGATGTGTGCATGAAATCTCACAAACAACATTGTTTTTATGTCTTGTTAATAAACCAGTTATTAAATTCCTTGATGTTCCCGCGCGCAACCGTGTACGCGCGTTTCATTATAATTACGTAAACGCACGACGCTTATCATTCAGATAATAATAGGTGCCATTGAGCCAACGATAGAGTATTTTTCTTGTACACGTATACGAGTACTACGATTTCAATACGTCAAATTTACTCTGCATTACTTATAAAACTGTACTGTTTATTATCAGCGTACTGTGTTACTTTTGCCAGTTGGATGAGAGATCAATTTAATTCTTTTAAAGATTAATAGAAAAACCCACGCACACATACATACACAATGGGTCGAGGACAAATGTTTTTATTTTACTTACAATTATCGACTACAAGACACAAATAACCGTTGTAGTGAGAAAAAAAAATTGTAATTAACTCGTGTAATAAAATACAAAAGTGTATTCTATTATTAAGTGTGAAATTCTTGAAATTATTTCTCGCGTAATTTATAATTTTATGCATATATATTGACAATATGTGGATGAATATTAAATGTGTTCCGCACTTGATCGTGTCTCACACGGTAGTGTGTGAATGTCGGAATTTTTACCTATACTGTTGTGTGTCTTTTTTACGTCGTTATCATTAACGCAAGACAAAAAAAAAATTATCCAGTGGAATATGAGAGTGAGAGTGCCATATGCCGAGTGACTACACGCTAATATATGACATAGTTGGAAGATCATGCAGCGAGACGGGAGCTAAAATAATATTTCATCATAGCGCAATTGATAAACTTGCAAAATTAATTTCATAATTTTTTTATATTCGCGACAAAAATATTGTAAATATTCATTAATATTCAAAAATTGATAAATTCATATAAATATATATATATCAATTATGAAATTGCAAAAATACAAGTGTGAGTGATAAATGACAACAGCTAAACAGTATTAAAAACAAAAAATTAAATCAAGCACAAATGCTATATTATTTTTTTATGGTAAACAAAAAATAGAATACGTATATGTATTCAAATATATGAAAAAACCAGAAATAAAAAAAAAATAAAGAAACAAACGAACAAAATATGGAATCATGCCGCAATATAAAGCCTGAATGTCAGTCGCGTCCTTGTGTTTACCACGTTTAAATACATGGACTTATTTAAATTATGTATTAATAATATTAATATCATTTATATTTTATTTAGCGTGAGGATGCTTTGCTATAGGATGGTTTTGATGTTATTAAACAACACGTGGGCGTGATCCCACTTACCGGAATATGCCACTGATTGGAACACTGGGGGATACAAAATATATACGTCAGTTTTATAAAACCTATCACAATTAATATTGTTTAAATTATATATAAAATATTTCTATAAAATTAACAACGCCGCAAATGATTGTACTCAATTGTGCAAACACAATTAATTGATATCAAGTTTTATTTCGAGAGAAGATCGAGTATTTAAATCATCTGCGTGCGACGTTATCTAGCTTTGTAGAATATTAATATTTCTTTTTTTTTTTCCACTCTTTGTCTTCTTCTACTTTTTATTTTTTATTTAAATGAATAAGTGGCAGCAATTGAGGATAGACAATAAAATGATTCTTAATTCACATAATAATTCTTACTCAAACACTGCCAATATTCTCTTATCAGATTACTCTGTCATCACTTACTGTGGCGTTTTTTAAGGGGCAATGGTGGCGGTTTGCCTGCATCTGGACTGTCGCCCGACATGCTCGTGTGCAAACTACACGTTGACAAATGTTCATTCTCTGGCACATTGTCGTATTGTGATGGCAGACGTTCTTTTCTTCTTTTCGATCTTTTTTCCGGTAACGCTGGCGGTATTCCATTCGAGTCCAATAACATCGGATCAATTTCCTAAAAATTGTACAGACATTGTATATATAAATGCATAAATTACAAAAAATATTCATATAACACTTACATTTACCAATTTTTCCAGTAATGCTGAATCACCATTGCCACTTATGGTGGTTTTAGTTATAGTACTTTTTGTACTTGATGTTGTACTTTGATGAGTGGTGGCAATGGAATTTTCATTTTCCATTAGAATTTTTTGTTGTGAGAATAATTGCTGCTGTTGCTGTGAACTAAATGTCTGTGAATTGTAACTAACACTGCTTTGCTGTGACAATCTCTTGGATGTTAGACTTGAAGCAGTTGTATAACTTTGTGATGAACTGCGTTGCGAGTGCATTGACACAAAACCGGATTCGTGTGTTTGCGTTGACAGTCTCTCCATTTTACCCTCGATACCTAAAAAAGTACGATGTATATCATCGTCATCATCAAATGACTCATTGCGATGAAAATGGTCATAACAAGTTCTCTTTTTGATAATAAAAAACAATTTTATGTCGTGCCAAGAATTATTGAATCGCAACATATTTATATTTATTTAATCAAATTATTTCGAAAAATAAAAATGCTATGGTAGAAATTTCAATTAATTACTTCAACGAATTCAATTAAATTTCAACAGTGTTTTTAATTTTTTATTCTAATCTTAATCGTGTGAACGCGCATAGAATATACATATACTGTCTGGTTTGTGTAGGCGAGGTCACATCATGTGCGCCCACTTCCACGACCTCACAAAACTAAGCGTTAATTTAGGAAGAGTTTTCATTTTCCAGATTGTTTTTTATTTTTTTTTTGTCCTCATCTATTTCCGCGGCACCAAACATCAACACGGCGCATTGCTTGACAGAGATTTATCGAGATGCAGCCTCCGGATGTTGCGCTGTGGAAGCTAATACTTTTTTTAAAGTGAAAAACACACATACACTCACCAGTGAATGGACTTAATATTTCTTGTGGTGTCTGCTGACCTAGCAACATTGTACTGGGAATATTTGTCTCCGATCCATCCCAACCAGAACAATTATTCGTTCCATTTACTTGTAAACCTGATATTAAAAAAAAAAAAAAATACAATCACTCATTACATTATTCATTCATTATTTTTTCTTTTCAATATAATCTACTTATTTTATCCTCCAGCAATAACTCACAAACTATCATCATTAGCAAACCTGAATAGCACAAAAAAAAACTGAAAATGTAGCGGTAAAAAGTTAATTAGCCACTACATGAAAAAAATACTAAAGCTCATACCCAAACAAATATTTCGTAATTGCGCGAATATATCATCGCATTTTTTGCGATCATTCGCTGAGTAAATTTGCCTCTCCATAATTTCTCGCACGTAAATAAATAGAACGCAATTAATAATGCACCGTTGTTGTGTAGGTAAAAAGGAATTAATTAATTTCTTATTTTTATTTCAATGTCTATCACGACAAGTACTCGTGGGTGCAGCTTCACTTTCAACGGAGTACCGAACCGGACTGACTAGCCATAGCCTAGCTGGCCGCGCGACAACTTCTGATTTAGTGGTTCAGCATTTACTGCTGACTAATCGTTAAACTCGTATGTGGCATCGCTTCTCTCATTTTTTTTCCCCTCTTTCTCTCACCCTTTCGCATGTACCTATGTGAATATATTTTTCACATCGCGATTGGCGATTCAATGCACAAGACACAGTTGTGTGTTCTTGAAATGGTACGTCAACACCAACGCATAAATTTTTCTTTTTACTATTCTTTTTTTATTTCAAAACGAATAGGCGTGGTGATAAATGCGAAGGATGTATAATAGCAGTCTTGCTACTTCAATTATCACCTCCACAATAAACGCGCATTTTTTTTGAATTAAAAATTCAAATTATATAAATGAGTCTATTGAAAGAAAGAAGAAAAATGATATAACGAATAGAAATTTATTTATCTATTTATTTTTTTTTTTACCATGAATCGTTGCCATTAGACTGAGATCCATGCTATCATTTAACGATTCATCGTTTGGTCCCATAATTGCACGTATTTCATCCTCGTCCCTCGAGTGATTCAACGCTGAATCTAAACTTCCAGCTGATGCACTGAGTAACGACGATGAATCCTCCGGGGAACGACTTCTCAATGAGCAACGATCCAAACTTGATGCCAAGAGACCGTCAGATTCATCTAATAATTGTTGCGCGCGTGTGCGACGTTTTGGTGGCAAGGGAGGCGGAGTTGCTGATGAACTGTTTTCCTCTGATAAACTTACAGTTGTCCTGTAAAGTTATTTATTAGTTAAATTATATTGAGATACTGCTAGTTATAAGTTTTCCACATATATTATTTCATTCGATAATTCTTCTTTTTTTACCTACCCGCAATACAAATTTCAATTGTCTTTCAATTTCAATTGAATTCAAAAGTTCAACGTGAAAGTTATTGATATAGAGTAGATACAAAATAATACAATGATATTACTATGTGTATATATGCATTATTATATTATTTGTACCTGTCTGGAAGTGGTGGTTTCGGAGGTGGACTTGAATCCCTGAGGATTGATTCTGAGCTATGAGAACTGCGAACTAAAGTGGTGGATGCCGCAGTTTGTTCGAGAATTTGTCTTTCCCTTGGTGTCAATGGAATGTCTGGCAGAGAATTCCGTTGTGCAGTTATTTCAGATCCATAACCCGATGTTCTATATAAATTCATAAAAGATTTTTTTAGATAGAAAAATAAAGTTAAATGAAACTTTAACAATGAGAATAAATTGTGAGCATAAATTTTTCTCGTTGTTTTTTTTTCTTACCTGTTGTTTGTTGAGACAGAAGGAGGTGGTTTTTGTCGATTTGTTATTTTCTCATGTGCCAGAGCAACTAGATTTTTTACTGCGTCCTCAACTAAACCTATGACATGAGTCACGTTCTCAGTATCTAACGCTGGACATGGTGCAGGTTGATCGCCATGCAACAGCACGTCGTCACAAAGTTTCAAAAGTTGTGCGAGGGCTTGATATACTTGATTTGTTGCTGAACCCAACGTTGAACTAACAAAATAAAAAAACGAATAAAATTTTCTATCAAATAAAATACAATATAAAAAATCACTGGTCAATTAAATATTTTTAGTAGCTAGATAAGTGTTTTTGCATGTGATTAAATGAATAAATAATTGAATAAATTAACATTTATTACCTATTCTCATGAGGAAGGTATGACTTGAGTACTGTGTGAATAGTTGTTACAGTGTCAAGTACAATAGTGCCATTGCCCGGCAACATTTCCAACTTTTTTTTCGAAACCACATCGCGAAAGTGCAACAATGCAAGCTGCACTTGTCGCACATGAATATGGAGATCACGCAAGGGATTTTTTTCAACATTATCACCAACACCAGGTGTTTTATCACGAGGTGTTCTTGGTGATGATGGTGATGCAGCGCGAGTTGTCACCGCGCTATTACCACTCCCGATTCCACCACCGGTGTTTATCCCTGGAGAACGCATTTGCGAGAGTTTTTCGAGAAAATCCTCTTTGAATGATCGTGCGCGACGGGCGAGTTTACCGCCGCGCGCTTTCCCACTCGATCGTTCCTCAACCTCTGCAACAGCAAAAAATAAAACACATTAATATTAAAATTTGCATGGTAAAAAAATTTTATTAATAATCCGAAAATTATTCCTATAAATCAATTTATAATCTTAAGTGGAGAATGATGGATTTAGGTTTTTTAGGATAAAATTAGGAAACAAATTTGTGGACACGACAGATTGAGCCACAATGAAAGGAGCATCACTGTTGGCATCGTGCCCAATCACGCATGGAGCTTTCTTATCCGGCTGCTGGCACCACTATCGAGGCGAAAAAAAAAAAAGAAAAAAAAAGATGAAGTAAAAATGGAATATTGGGAAAAAGGTATTTCAAGATGATAAAAAAAAATTCTGCACGAAAAACCCTGCCAGCACACGTGCATACATATTGGCTTTTTTTCTCTTACCTACTCATAACCGACGAATAATAATTTTAATAAATATCACATAAATTTGATTTTCATAGTTGAGAATTCGACATTCACTAAAATGGAATTGATTTAAAAATTTCGATTTTTTTATTATAATTTATTTTTTCTTTCATTCACTTGATACTATATGCATCGAGTGAGAATTATAATGGTCCAATTAACAGATTGAGGACTGGCAGGTATACATAACGAAGGGGTATATATATAGTGGAAAAGGGAAATGACCGACAGGAGAGCACAAAACCAGTATAGAGCGCTGAAAATCCCGTTTAATTGCACGATCGACGTCGATCTCATATATTCACAATCGCACGTACACACATGACTCTCATGTTTATACATACACCATCAGGCCTGTTCATTGTTTACCCCGACGTAGCTGTAAACATGACAATGAATCGAAATGAAGTCAGGACGTCTGTTTTCGTGGTCGACTTGATGGGCACATAAACTGATATAACAAAAAATATATTATATAAATATACAGATACATGTCTTTCCATATTTATTTACTATAGTAAATAAATATAGAAAGACATTCAAACAAAAATTTCATCCAATGGATTTCAGTATTTTTGTAAAAGTTTTGATCAAATAAAAGTGGAATTAACACTACTACAACTATATACTAGTTTGCATTCCATTTTTCTCTTTTATTTTAATTACAAACTCGCAATTTCATTTAATTGAACCATCGTTGCAATATTCAGAATGTGTTTTTTTTTGTGTTTTTAATCAACAAAAACATTTACAATTATTATTTCCTGCCAATGCATATATTCCAACCATTCAGCATGGCGCAACGCTCCCAGTTACAAATTCCATTAAAAACTTTTTCATCTGAGGACACTTGAGGGAAGAATAAAACAAAAAAAAAATGAAAACGCGAATGAGAATGGACAAGTTTTTTTGCCCGCGAGCAGTCGCAATTTTTTTTTTCTTTACTATTCTCTTCCTCTTCATCGCGTCCTCTTCATACACTACTCGATGAAGCATTGAGAGATGCTTCCGATAATTCTATACATGGATAACCGAACTTTGCCTGCGCCATCATCGTACATAACAAGAGAAGTATGTATATATGTGTGAGTGTGTGCGACCGATACATTGAAATGACGGGGAAAGCATCGTACAAGCCGCGTATATATATACGCTAGAGGGAAATCAAGTTCTATTCACGAATTCAGATTGAAACTCCAATCAGGCGTGATTTTGCCAAAGGCAGAGGATGCGTCGGATCTGGATAATAGACGAGAATAAAGTGGGGGAAGTTAGTGAGCAAGAGAGGAAGAACAACGAGTAATGTTGAATGAGAGAATAGTATAGAAATAGAAAATGAAAGTGGAGATGGAATAGGGAAGCGATATGCAAATTACCATGATTGACTGACTCCAATGGGTCCTGCCCGATTGAACGTCTCTTTCCCTCTACTCTTCTTTGTATACGTATATCATCACCTGATCGCTAGCAATTTATATTCAGTGACTAATTTTATTTTTTCTCCTTCCTTTGACATCCATTCGTTTGACATTGAGACACAGCTTACACACAATTGACAGTGCAATACAAATAAATATAATTATATGTACATATATTTATACATATTGATATATGTACATATATCAATAAAAAAAAAATATGACAATGGAATAAAAATAAATTATTTTATCATTTTAATTTCGCGTCACATTTCAATCAACGTCAATTTTAGTTTTGTGTTTAATACGTATCATGAAGTTTTGAACAATGGCGTCAGACTTGAGTATCAATCTATCACTCATGTTGAGACAAACTTTGATATACATATGTATGTATATGTATATAAATAGTGGCGTGAAGGATGGGCAATAGCCCAAAGTGTATCAAGCACTTTCGTTGCTGAGACTTTGGAGAAATGTGTCATAGAGGTTGCAGGTCGGGCTTGTTATATACAAGTTTAATGAATTTATATCAGAAATTCGATTCTTGTTGATAAAGTTACACTATACATATGCGATTGTATGTATGACTATTATATATGGATGACAATACATATAAATGTATAGGTGCATGTATACAAATAGAAAGTATACAGCCGCGTGTGTGAATATGATGAAATGGAAAATGGAATGAGAACAAAGAGAAAAAAGATAGATGGATAAGAAAGACGAATGGAGACAGAGATGAATGTCGGCGACAAGAACTAATTAAAGCTTACCTTGACTATAGCTTTAACTAACTCATCAACTTTCATTCATTTAATTCGTCGCCTGGAAAATTATTTGCAGTTCACAGTCATTAATAATGGATTTCGTCTTTAATTAATGTAATTGATTTTCGCTATACATGTAAAGTACACATCTATTCACAAATATTTATTCATCAGTTAATTATTATTTATTCCGTCAATGAACTGAATATTATTTACATTAATTATTATAATAAATAATTATAATATTATTGTTTGAGAAACTGCTGCATCGATGCGTTGCTAATCAGACTGATGGCAGCACTTATCAGTGCATAGACAAACTGCAGCGCGACACGTGAAAAAATTATAGAGTGTGTATGTAAAAAAAAAATAGCACAAGCAAAATAGTATTAAACAGCATTAATTATACACACACGTATGTATATACTTATGTGTAAGGTAGTTACAGGAGGAAGAGGTATAGTATAGGTTAACGCCGTCCTATGTACCGTCCATAATGATGTCATTAATTTTGAGTTGCCTATATACAAATACACAGAGATATATACAGCTCCCATGGTGAATAACGCGCTGATCGATAATCGAGGTATACATCTCTCTATTACCTGGCTAGCATCAGTGTTAGATAAACCAAAATAGTGGTCGTGAGATATTAACTATACACGTACATGGTAATATAGGCGCAATAGAATGAAAATATTGAGTTGCATGCGGTAAAATTCTCCACCATCGTCGGATGATTTAATGCTGCGGACATACGAATTTTCATCCGGTACGAAAATTAATGTATCCGCAAATTAAATGCACCATAGGTCGATTCTTTTTCACATATGGCTTTCATTAACTCTGTGCTTGTGTATATAGATTTTTTTTTGTAATTGTAAAATGAGAGAACAGGTGCAGGGGTGAAATGGTGAGGTGGAAGTGTGTATATACATCGAGAATGGACTGGAATGTTTGTATTTGGGAGGGTCAAGGGCCAACAATCACACTGGGGATGAAATTGCGTTCATTTGGATGGTGATAAAGAGAGTGAGAGAGAATGGGACAATGGATAAAGGATGTATAACCTATGTGTGGTGCATATAGTCCGCTTCACAATTGTATTAATATGGAAATACCGTTGATTTGCAAGGGTGCTTCGGACTGTGTTATGTAGAATGAAAATTTCAAATGTACTCGTTGAAACACGAGGAATCATTTATCAAGTATGCACCATGCAAATTTGTTCTGTACTTTATATTAATTTCTTACATAAAACAATTTTATATAAAGAAAAATTGAGAACAATAAAAAATTACAAATAAATCATTGTAGATATTTTAACAGTAATTTATTCATTAATTTTTGTTTGTTTTTTGTTTTGTGTATTTTCACATGATTGAGCTTTTTATATAGATTA
>JAQQBR010000003.1:5762824-5789569 GCA_030347285.1 Microctonus hyperodae | reverse complement strand
CATATTTTCACGATATATAATTAGCTGAACTCAAGTGTTTTATTCTTTAATAATATTTTTATGTTTAGCTATTATATTTACACGTGTGGGTTGATGGGAAAAAATTACAACTGAATCAATAAGTAAATGTACAATGGCGACGAGGGACAAATGAAAGTGTAATGAGATATATCACTGTTGTGTTTGTTTCTCATGGGAAAAGAATATACATATGAAAGGGAGCAATTGTGGCGGGACGTCTAGTCGCAAAGGAGACAGATCGCTTTTGAAATGTACACACATTTCAACGTGATGGATATAATGTCGTCGAGGACAATACTTTCTCTACATCCTTGATGTATGAATATATATATATATATATATATTCCATTTCGTGAGGATTAAATGGTACATACGACGAAGGAGTAAAAAAAAATAAGGGCGGATAAAATTACTGTTCTCTTCTACCACTCAACAATGCAAACACTATTCTATTTTTACTCCCCTCCCATGGGAATTATGACAGCTTTTTTATTAAACCCTTTTTTTCTTTTGGGTTTTTTTCTCATTGAGTGTAAGGAAGAAATGGTGGAGTAAGAGTTTTGAGGATAAAAAATTGATGAATTCAATCAAGAATGAAGATGAGAGACATTGTGAATTAATTCAATGCATTGAAGAGTACAGTTTTCTCTTGAGGGTTGAAGCTATTTAGATTTATTTCTCGGCAACTGTTTCTTTGTTTGAAAATGGATACCATAAATTTATGTCTTTAATATAATATATGTAAACATTTATTTCGTTAGTGTTAGCGAAGATATAATAATATGAAACTGTAGATAATTTTTTTTCTCTTAACTGAAGCTGAGTGTTCGTTTGAAATTTAATTATTTAATTCATTAGTGTAAATCAGATATGAGGAGAAATTTACGTGAATATTCATCACTGCGTCGAGTTTTATTTATATATAGAATCTTATTCAACATGAATTTATATACAGATATGTATATATTGAATTGTAATTAGAATCTTCTGAGAAATTATTACAGTTAGAAATATCAACATGATAAGGAATAATAAATATAATAAAAATACAAGACAAGAGTCTGCAGTTAAATCGATCCATAAAATAATTTCGATATCATTTTATTTTTATTACTAAAAAAAAAAATAAATTTACAAAGATGTATATTTATTTATTTTACTTATTTGTTTATTTATTCATTTTTTTTCCGGCAATATTCTCATGTGCTTTTTTGGATGAGTCACTGTGATCATTCTCGAATGAATCCAATAGCGTCGACACTTTCAAAACTACGTACATATACGTGTAAATATACACAGCAAAGATTGAAGAGTCTTGTGTGGATTGTGGAACATCGCGATCTGAAATTCACTTTGGCGGAAGTTCTCGCATGAATGGCAATCGACGAGGGAAGTAGTTCGTAGAGAGTGAAGAAAAAAAAATACAGGGAGAAAATAAAGTAGAATAAAAAAAAAAGCGTAGCAAGACGATGGCGATCAATGCGAGGACGTGAATAAGATGGGGAAAAAAAAGTCAAATGAAATAAGAAAATAAAAGTGAGGAAAACAAGCAGCAGGAAAAATATAGAAGGATACCATAGAAGATAGAGAGTAAAACGTACATACATATACATATATAAAGGACGAGCCTGAGGCATTTACCATTTATTTTTGCCTTCTATACTCTTCGATGTGGAATTTCGTATTTCTACAATTCTCTTTCGTCAATGCATGCATCTTTTTATTCGCGCAGTCTCTCGTTCCTTTTTCCCTTTGGTCTTCTACCGGCTTTTCTTTTTTATTTTTTATTTTATCTTAGTGGATCTAACCGAATATTCAACCACCCTTCTATTCGTTCTTCCGCATCTCCTTGAGGCATTTACAATATCCATCTATATAAAATGTAATACACATGAATGCACTTTACCTATTGATATAAGAATATGCATCTATATATAAAAGCTCTCTTTACGATGAAAATTTATGGTCTCTATATGATGTTAAACTCTTTTCACACCATATGACACTGCATTATGACATGAGAATCATCGCCAAAATCCGATCTTCACATTATATACAATATATTATCCGGTATACTATTCAATTTCCAATAAATAAATCACCGATGTTATTGCAATTTAAAATATCACAATACCTCATTTTATTTACATTAAATATTTCATTGTAAAAATTTCCGTGAATATTTTAACGTGGAATAAATAATAATACCAAATAACATAATCGATAAAATATCATGTCGTAATTCAAAGAATTTTTATAATAAAAAGAAAAAAAAACTTTCTTCATATCTATCGTTATTTTTACTACATTTAATAATTCTTAATTTTTTTCATTGAAATTTGGAATGATAATAACATTTGGATAAGCTAATCAGGATGTTCGGGGTGGTTTCTCTTGCGCCAATGGTGTACCACATCACGTCTTGATTAAATGGTGGTTAACAACCCCTGGGTGTGCTGAGTGAGCGGCGCGCGAGGGTTTGTGTCCACGCCCACCCTTCATGTACGTTTAACATAGTAAATCCGTAGGTTTACTTGTGCTTTCCGATTCGGACATGAACAGAAGTGGTACGGCAACAACGTCGGCAAGTCCCTCTCATAGAATGCAGGATTTAATAGGCTCTCACGTCGACGCTTTCGCACCACGGAAATTATTCACGATAATCCAAAGTGAGGGTTTATCTTCTTCCTTCCGTTCCTTCCTGTATGTATACATATGTAATATATAACAGTGTCGCTGTCTGCTGTTCCTTTATATAGATGTAAAAAAAAAAAGAAGCAGAAAATATTCCCGACTCGAATCGTGACCGACGAGAAACTCATATTTTATTTACCACGGGGATAAAGGGCTAAACATGAAGATTTTTATCCCGATAATCCTCGTGTAGTTGATGAAGAATAAAGCGAACACGAGTGCAATGATAATTCTCTTTAATGGAAAATATTATCGGTAAAACTGAGGGTACAAAGTATATAATATTATAAAACGTTATTACAGTGTTAATAGTAATTGTGTGATAGAAAAATTATTAAATAATAAATGTAAGAGAGAAAGTTATTTTTTTTTTAGTTTGAATATTTTATACTTCTCATACTACCATTCATTTCTTCATTCTTACACTTGTACGTTGTAAAACTTTTAATTAAAACTGCCATCGTAAACTTAATACACGTATACATTTATATACTTTTAACTTTCATTTATTTTTCGTGTATATTTTAGTTAACATTTACTTGAAAAGTCAAACAAAATTTTTAATAACATTTTTTTTTAATTTTATTATCAACTTTAATATTTTATTATTATTAATTATTTATTTTTTATCTTCTGATATACTTTTCGTATATTGAAATAATTTTTATTTTGTTTTATTTTCAATTTTAGAATTATTGATATATAATGGTGAATGGGTTGAGCTAATCTCTTCATGAAATGACTCGACATTCTTGTACACACACGGAGATATATGTGTAAAACAAATGACACAAAGGATTTGGTAGCAAGTGCGCATGTATGTATGTGTTTGAGTATGGTAGAACGTACGTTAACTGAAATCGGTTTTTGGTCATGGGGTGGTGATGTAGCTCGCTCCATGAGCTGTCACTGACAGCACACTCTTCGCTTCAACTCCCTTTTCGCTTTTCCTCTTGTCTCCTGTATATTACTCAATTCAAACCATCAAATTTACCATCATCCTCTTTACCTTCCGCGTCCCTTCACTCCAAAACTTACGGTCAGATTAGCAGAACACATTCGGCTTCTAAATCTATATGTCCAATCGAATATGAAACGTCAAAAATATATATGATAGCATCAGGCAAAGGTTGAATTGTCAATGAGAATTTTACAGCGATAAAAAATAAGATATTAAAATTTTTAACATAACTCTTCGTGACATTTAACAATTTTTTTTTTCTATTTGATAATAATTAATAAAATATTAGAGGAAAATTATAAATGTCGATAATGAATTTTGACGTCGGGGGAATTACATTCCGGAGAATTAATATATATGTATAGTAGAAGTGGAGGTAAAAGGGGACACCAGAGAGGGGTTCAAAGGATTATATCAACGAAGGTAGACGAAGAGAGATGCGCAATTTGCATGAGCACGTTAACCCAAGGGGAAATCACAGGACGTAGGTGTTAATTACTGGAGTTGCATGCTTGTGCTCGCACGTCTTGTCTATAATGCGATTGACAGTAAATGGTTTCAGAACATGAAGGTGGTAGTGGGATATTAATGGTGCTTTGAAACGTATACACATATATGTATACAAGTACTCAAAGTAAAGTGCTTTAATACTATATAATAATAACTGTCAAAAATCAATTTATATATTAAATAAAAATACATGGGAATTTATTATTAAAGTGTTTTGGGTAATACATGGAGAACGATTTTCCTGGTGGAATAAAAAAGGAAAAATATTGTAAATATTTTTTTAATAAAAATAAAAAAAAAATATGGGAGGGTTAAGAGAGCTTTTGTGAGGCTTTCATGGTTGCGTCTTAAGGTGAAGTGTACACAAGCAACGAAGACCATGACCCACCTCCTTTTTCTAATATATATTTTTTTTTAACAAAAGTCACTCGTGTATATGTATATATTTATACACCCACATGGTCCTTTGGGATGAAAAAAAAAAACAGTAAATATATAAGGGCATATATACAATGCTCTGAGGTTTAAACTAACTGACGTGTTTATGGGTGTTTTTTTCCTTACAGCGAGTAATAAAAAAAAATAGCCACGAAGTGAATACGATGGAAATAAGAAAAAATACGCGATAAAAATATGGTGTATATGTTGTAGAGTATGGATGTAAGATATGTATTTTTTAAAGCGGTCATGAAGCGGAAGTGGCTTTGTTACTTAGAAATACACTCCTCTGCCAAACTGTGCCACCATGAAAGGTTACGGTAATCTAAATTTAGACGTGGATATATAGGCCAATTCATTTTACTTATTTAAAGAGCACCACCTATTTCGGCACGTGCGATATATCATGAAAATAAAGATAATAAATAAAAAAAATTACATTATCAATAGTGAAAATAATGGAAATAATATTATACATATTGAAAATATATATTTGTTTTTAATTTATTGAAATTGAATAATTAAATGAATTAATTCTTTTGTGAATAATTGATTGGAAAGTACCTTTGAGATTACAGGTGGATGTTGATGAAGATATACTACATCTTGCTCGATTTGTCACTGCAAGTAGCAACGGTGTAGCGGTAATTTGGAATGTTTTTGATTTTGGCACATCCTGTTTGAGCACACTGTAGCTCTTGGCACGTCGTCGAAATATCGGCGAATCAAGAAACGTGTCATCGTATTGTGGCATGTTTTATTTTCCCTCTTCAATTTGATAAAATAAATCGCTTACACTGTTCACTTATCATTTTTATATATTTATTTATTTTTTTATTTAACGTGTGTTCCACCTCATTATCATTTCATTCTTGATAATAATTTACTGACAACAAATAATAACTCATTTATATTATTATGTGTAGCTTGCGGCGAACCGTGAAAACGATTCTTTTGACCTCGAGAAAATGTGAGACAAGTCACGATGACAAGATCTCTCACCAAGGCGCCACATATCAGCTGTTATGTGTCTACTGCGGTTGTTAACTATATTCATTGACATATCAATTTGTAATTATATATTCACCGCCAACTTTAAAAACAAAATAATATTAATTATTCTTTTTTCAAACTCCGTAGTAATATGATAATTATTTTTACGTTCACAATCGGGAATAACATAATGATTGACACACTGCACTTTTGCCACGAAATTAACGTACATAAAATGACGTTTATCATTCATTTGAAAGTCATGAGTTGCTATTTTTGAAACAATACATAAGATATAATAATGTCTCTTACTATTCATGTTTCATCAATAATGCATTTTATTTCATTTAAATATTATTTTCTGCTATTGCTAAATTTACTTTGACGTAAATTGTGTTCTATTATAAAATCCAGACGTTTGTATACAAGAAAAAAAGCAAGAAAAATAGTGGAGACAAATATATTACGCTAGTAGATTGCTCACCACCAATGACAGGAGGGCTAAATATAAATACATTCGTGCGCATATATAAACTAAATGTGTGTGACTTCGAGACTGTACAAGACGCGACGAAAATGGGATCTCAAGGGAGAGATGAAATTATTCCCGCCTTTTTTTTTTCTTTCCATCTATTTTCAAAATATAATGGATGTGACACAATTCCATTGCTTCCGCGTGTTAGTTGTTTTTTTTTTTTCTAAATTAGACACCATTATCCATTATGGTATTCAGAAAACAAATAAAATAAAAATACTCTGGTAATGATATTGAATATAAAAATATATATTTTTATCTGATAATATTTTATTTAATATTATTTCATTTTTATTGTTTTATTTTTCTTGTCACCACTGCAGATAGAAAGATTTCTCGCAAACTTGCTTGCACGATAGTATATAAACACAACGAAGAGAAGAACTAAACTATACTGAAACAAGATTGGTCGTGTAGTGTAATATGTACCACCCGCTCGCCGGACCGTTTTATTCACACGAGAGTGAACATATACATCAGGGGGACACAAAGTTATATATTGTCACTGATTGACCGATGATCCAAGGCGATTTTTCAACCGTAAAAAATTCCAATACAAACCCTGAAAGCAAATCCATCGCGCACAAACGAGTCTGCAATTTATTTAACGCTTGAGCTCGGAGGTATATTAATCATTTTTTTTTTATTTATGTTGCTTTTACTACCAAAATTATTTTTCCACATCAGCTCTCTAACTCCACTAATAATAAGCAATAATATAAAATCAAAGTCTGTAAAACTACACGACAATAAATAATTACAAACATTAATACAAAACTCGCTGCGACCTACTTAAAATTTTGCTATTTCTCATTCGTGCAAAACTTTTTTATTCTTATTTTTCTTCTTGATATTTTTGAAGATTACGAGTTAGTTCAATGTTGCTTAATGCGCGCCATATCCATTTTTTCTTTTATACTATATTCCCCTTGAGAAACATAAACACCTATACATATATCCCCCAAAGAATTCTTCTGCTGGACATGGATCATAAATATTTTCTCAACTTCCAAAAATACTAAACACTTGGCGTAGTGGAATTTTCCCCTCTATTGGGAGTCATGAATTATATGAAATAATTTCCTACGCTCGTTAAACTATATCTGCAACGCCGCACGACTTCAAAATGTTATATATACACTTCGTGACAGTTATCCCCGGGCGTACATGTACAGTGATATCGCATCTGCACATATTGATAAGTGTAAACTAGTTTGAGTGCGTTTAATGTATCAACCATTACAAAACGACAGAGAATATCCGCTAACTGATCAGGCCTTGATCGCCAATCATATACCAACTCTCTGTGTATGCTTATTACATATACATATATATATCCCTATATACTGTATTCTGTTTGTTCAAATTGCAATCGCTACGTCAATTCCAAACACAAATTTTAATTCAATACAAACAAATATAAATACGCACATGTTTATTCATCTGAAAATCCATTAGAGATTCAATCTTCCAATTAAGTTTAGTTTATATAACTAATTGAAATAAACATAATTCTCAAACAATAATAATTTACAAATATATCTAATTAATTTCGCATAAATAAACTAAATTATTTTTCTCTCTCAACTATTTGTTATAACAAAAATAATAATTATTATTACAATTATTCGTCATTTATTCCATAATTATCAGTGTTATAAATTTATTATAATTGCTTTTTATTTACATGTATTATAATAAATAACTCGATAATTATTGAATAAAAATTAATCATCATGTTTATTATTATTTATTAAATTTATTATAAATCTACAAAAATAAATTACACTTGTTTATCTATATTCACACTACATAGATGGATCAATTTATATAGATACAATCACATGTGTATCACACGCCGATGATTTAATTTAAGAGCGAACGACTGACTTGGCTGCGAATCAGAGGTGAACTGTGTGTGTCCGAACACCGAAGTATTATACCGACAGTATTAACCAGTGACTTTGGGTCGGGAAAGAAGACTTGTCTATTTTAACGGGATATACACACGTTATAAAATAAGAGAGATATAGGTAACGGCCAACGAATAAATGAAATACAAAAATAAAAGCAAAGAAAAAAAAATAACTAAATAATAAAGCCGACACAGAGAATAGATGTATGGAAAGACACATATGTATACATTTATTTATACATGTGTATATCTATTATATATCTATACAATACAGCTGGTATATAAAAGAATATAGTATTACCAGTAAACTGTGTGTAAACTTGTGTATGTGACTTTATTCTTTATTTTGTAAGTAAGATAGAAAGGTAAGAGAAAATACTGAAGAATGACTGCGACGATCGAGGCAGAAAGAGCTCTCTGAGTAAAAGATTTATTTGTATCCTTTTGGCCTCACGGCTCTTCATGCTCAAACATTTTCCAACACGATATATATATTTCTTTATTGGTGTATATTGTTCAATATGTCAGCGCCGTCAAATAGATATAAACTACAAATCGTTTTTATATAAGAGCTATACGTATACGATATAAATTTTTATATCATTTATTATTAAATACATTTATTGGTTGGATGAACTTATAGAGTTTAATATAATGTATGTACGCGGTTATTGCGAGACAATTTAGTCGATTATTTATTTCAAATTATTCGTTCAAGAAGAATATAAAACCTGTTTATTCGAGCAGTTTTAATTGATTTAAAACTGAATATTAAATTATTTTATGATTGCTGTAACATTAATTTCTTGACGAATGATAACTTGATAATTTCTTTGAGAATATGAATATTTAATTGCTAAGAATATAATAAATATAGCCATGTGATTTTGTATGTGCATTACATGGAATATTATTCTGAAGTGGCTGCACAACGGTTGAGCATTTATCGAACGATTTTATATTTATGAAAACCATGATCTTCATTTGCATCGGCGTTCGTGTATGGCATTCAAGGATGTTGAGAATACACTCATGATCCCTAGCGTTTCTCACATATATTCCTCTCTATATTCCGTAATCCTTAGCCGGATTAACCAAATACGAACGCCGTTGATGTGTGTAAGGTTGAATTTTCATTACATACAGCATGAAGAATTCAGTGCGGGTAAATATAAAGTATAAAATATTAACATTAAATCATTGCTACAATAATTTCCATTTTTATTTTCTGCTGATTTTTTTTTCACGTAAAATATAAAAATCTATTTAATATGAAAATTGGAAAAGGATATAAATGACATTTAATATCCTCCAGGTATATTAATTATTTTATAATTTTTTTTCAACTATACGAGAACGCGTTCAAAAATTTTCCAAAAGGGATAAACCAAACATGTTCAGTGTTGGTTGGGTATTTCGGCATGAATGATTAATGCATCGAGTTTGACGCAAACGTTTAGTATATATACTATAGATCCCTTTCCCCAAGTAGTGCTTCTCATTTGGCAACCAAAACACACAGTTGCATATTCATGAATGGCAACGTTTACGTAACCGAACGATGCTCCCTCTACAAGAGTGAAGACGATGAAATATATACATAAGCATGTACGTTTGTGTTTTTAGTTTATGTATGTTATACACAGCTGTTTTATTGACGATCAAACGAAATGGAGGAGTAAATAGTTATAAAGATAAAAAATATATAAATAAAAGTAAAATAATAGACAAATATAATAATGAAGTATTTTAATTAATGCATTTATTTTATTTATAAATTTATACTTTTTTTTTATTTTGGGTATTCATGCGATAGTTCCAAAATATTTATAGCATTTTTGTTCGTTGAATGTTTATTACAGTAGTTGGTGAATAAACTTCAATAGGTGTCGTGTGAGAAAAACAATTTGCATAAATATTGCCGCGAGCATCATGAAAATCAAAAGTTTTTCGTTATATACGATCTAGAAGTTTTATAAACTTGGTAACAATATAAGTGTTTAAACTCAGGATTAAAATTATGTAAAATATTTGTAAGATTTTTTTTTTATTTTATTTAATTTCAATCACGATTCAATAATTTTTCAGTATAAAAATTATACTTAATTAATTCACGACTGCTATATTATATTTAATATCTCCAGAGTTTCAATTTAATCTGCTTGGATGACGTCATTGTAAATATATAAGTGAATATAATACAATGATATAATACCGAGAGAACAAAAGATAATACATATAAGTATACATATATCCTGTAGTAAATGAGGAGAATATGACAGACGAGTGTCGTATTGTGAGATGTCGAGAGAAACAGATCATGAAAGCGTGTATATTTGTAGGACAATGTGAAATGCGATGTGGGGTCAAGAGAATTAAGAAATTTCGCAATACGACATGACTTATTTGAGAGACAAATAGTAAAAAAATAAAATGTGAGTAAGAGAAAGATAAGAAAAATATAAAACAGAAACAATTAAGACAATGAGAAGAAATAATAGACATTTAAGACCAGTATGACAAGGGGAAATATTTTTTGTTTTAGTGCTTTTTAAACTTTTGAGTGAACGACGTTTTTTCTCGTGAAGACTTTTGTTTCATCTGGTTGTGAAACAAAAAATTTTTCTTCAATGTCTAGACAAATGACTTCTCTATGCAACGGTAAATCGAAACATTATGTATATATATACATATATATAAATTGGCTGTGAGATGAAAGCAAAAGAGCGAAATGAAATGGGAAAAAGGGATTTAGTAATATCTTGTTCTTGCAATTTTATATTCATCTTTTTATACATAAGATTTATTTTTCGTTTGCTTATTATCATTTTTTTTTCTTACAGTATACAGTAGAAGATATGCGCAACCTTTAGACAGGCAAAGAAATAGAAAGAGATACATGCATAAGTAAAAGTCTTTTTCATCACAAAGGAAGAGCAGCAATGTTCAGTTCGGCTATAGAATTATTTCAATGCACTATAACCCACCTAGTTGGGATTTTAATGAGTTCTCCTTTGAAGGAGGGTGAACCACCATGACTCTTTGCCCTCCTTCTTCGGCACGACAGTACCTTGATGTATATTTTATAAATATACATGTACATGTTATACACTCAGTGTACATTATATTGTTCACTATGGTTTACTGCAACGACCACGAAATTATTGACCTTGCCCACGCAGCGAATCCATCTATTATAATTTTTTTCTCCACTCCCTTTGATTACAATATCACGTACATTTTTTTTTGTCTCTTCCATTTCGCCCCTTCGTTTCATTTTCACTATGCAATGGAAGATATAATCTTTTGGTGTAGGGTGAAAAGTTGTGGACAAAAGTTTATAACTTTTACGAGAATATTTATAAAAAATATTTCAATGTACATATACTTTTAGATAAAGTTTTAGTTTTCAAATTATATTTATTCTTTTTATGTTGATATAAATTTTACTTTGTAATTGTTTTATTTGTTTTGTATTTTTTATTTTTCTCTTTGTGATTTAGTGAAATAATATATACAGAACGTGTGTTTGTATTTTTCAAGCAATGATTTAAGCCGCCAACGAATCAAGTTGAATTAACTTTAATTACGAGTATGTTCGTGGGATCAATGACAATGTGAAGTACCAGTTGGTGCTGGCACGAGTTCGACTGAGTAGCTTTTAAATTTTTTCTTTCTGTCACTGTGTATACAGACACATTCACATTTTATCCGAAATAAAAGTGAAAGATTATAGGAGAAAAAAAATTGAAAAACAAAAAATGTCTGTTTATCTGTTATTCAAAACTAATCTATCGAACAATTTTATAATTCAACTCTCATTATTTGTTTACATATAATATTCTATAACATACTACCTGAATCCCAGAAACAGTAAAAAAATACTAAACACAATAATTTAAATAAATAAAAAAAATTATTTCCCTTAATAAAAAATTGCTGTAAAATTTTTTCTAGTCGTTAATACAATGGCAAATAATGCTAAATGAAAAGGTATAAAAAATTTTACTTTGACCCTATTGCGGTCAGTGGATATTTGTATGTATGCACATGTATATTTTACACACAATCGATATAGATATATGAGAGTTACAAGCATAAACCCTAACTGACTGACACACACGACAAATGAGAAGGTTAATATAGTAGCACAAAGAGAAAGCAAAACAGAAAAATATGAATTGAATGCACACACTGGCCGCAATGGACAAATATACAGAGCATACGTTTCTTTGTCCAATTTAGCGCGCGCAAAAGCTCGTCGTGTTTGTACCCGGAAAAATCCCATCTAACCAGCTGCGTGAATATAAAAGCAACGGCGCGTGTTCGTTCGGTTTATTAAAGCGCTATATACATTGGTATTATATTGCGCTTCAACCCAACCAGCATACACCTAAATAAACAGGCAAAGTAAAATATGTGTACAGTAAGAGGAAAAAAAAAATATGCTGATTCCGCCAAACACGATGAGAGAAACAAAATAAGTAAAAATCCTAAATGCTAAATTCATTTTTATTATATATCTTTAGCATATTTTTCAAAATATATTTGTACATACATATGCACATAAATATATATATCCCAAGTGTACACATGTGTATAATATAAAAAATAACATTCGAGAATTAATTTAATGCTCGATGTACCAATAAAGTTTGGCTGGTTGGATTTCAATCGTATTAGTTGTTTTCTCAACCATGAATTGTATTATACGTTGAGGAATTTTATTTTATTATTTGTTTTGTTTATCCACAAATTATATATACATGTATTAATAAATATATTCATAACCCAATGAAACTTATATGATTGTGAAAATTGTTTTAGAGCTCAAAGTTCGATTTGGATTTTATCAGAGGGAAAAAATATTTTTATATGTATCCACAACATGATGACGTTGGATACACGCCCTCAACCCCCCCGTTGTGCATTTTCGATCGACTCATCCAACCCTCATTCATTCAGTCCGAGTATACTATACCTATACACATGTATATAGTACAACAAATGACAAGGGAAGGAGATATACAAGGGATAGTTTTGCTCGTTTGAGCTACACAGCGCAAACCACGCGCATCATACACGCACTCATATGCTTCTGACGTTTTGGCGCCTGTAACATTTATCACTGCTATCTTTTTTTTTCTGTTTTTTTATTTAGTATTATGTCAGTTGGACGATAAGACAATTCGAACGGAGAAGGATAGAGGGAAATAAAAAGAAATAAAAGATGCTGATGATAAGATTGATGTAGTTTTTGTTTATTTTTTTATTAACTATAACAGGGAGCAGAAAAGAAAGGCAAAATCAATGATAATTGTGATGAATTACAGTGGGAGAAAATAAATTAAAAATATGACAGAAGAATTAATTTATAATTATTTTATTGGGCTTTAAATGATTGGAAAGAGTATGGAACGTTAAGATTGTGTATGGGATTTTTTTTTTTTTAAATATATGTGTAGATATGTATATATATATGTTATGTATGTATATTATGAGAGTATAGTATTATTACTACCATCATAAATCCCATCGATGAACCTACCTGCGTACTTCTCCAATTTGGTTGTGGCCGCCATTGTGTTTACGTCGCGCCACTTATTTATTTACGCACCACACTTATTAATTAATCAATGCACTATCTCACCATTTTTTTTACAGCCAACCACCCTGTAAACTACGCACTAGACGCGCTTTAAATCTAATGTAAACCCGACGTGCACCGCTACATTTTCGTTTGTCAACCATCTTCGGGGCGAGCGCGCGAACCCAACACCATCTAGCGGTAATTTTTAGTGTTATATCAAGTAAAATGGCGCGGTTAATGACACTAGCAGGAATTAGTAGTTACCATACTACTACACTATATTACTACTACAGCTACAACTATTTATAGATAAAATATACTAAATGACTACAGGTGGTGTATCATACGAATTATTTGCTCAGTTTGTTGCCAAAATATAAAGAGAAATGAGATGGTAAAAAGTGAGGTTAGTGGACAATCGATAATTTTTTTTTTTATTGATAATATTTATAGTCATCACATACTGTTAATGTCATTTTATGCCATCATTAATGTAGATTAAGATATTTATTGAAAAGTGTGTTAAATATTATATTGAAATAAAATATTATTTTATCATTGGTATTAATTAATTTGTTTGATAAAAATTTTTTAGGTTAATAATTTGGATGGAGTGTAATGACGAGGATATTATTTGTATGAAAAGTATGTTTTGACGTTTTCGGATGATTTAATTGATATTAAATGAACGAATAAAGCGCCTTGGGGATCAATTAGTGTAATTTATTTATTTATATTTTTCATTTCGATAAAAGAAAGGTATGTATTACATATTGGTTTATTGCAGTATTCATATAAATGTGTTTGGAAGATTTGGAAGATTTCTAATAAACATTTTTTTTTTACGTTTCAGAATTTGCTGTCGAGGAAGAGGAATCAATGTGCCAGTACATTGCACACTAAACGGAAAAATATAATAAACAAATAATTAATTATACAAAGCGATAGACTGAAAAACAAGAAAATAAAAACGTATTTTTCTAGTCATTGAAAATGGGTAACACTACGATAAAACAACACTATGAAACTGCGAGGAAAACTGGTATTCTCAATATTTCAAATCGAAAAATGATGGAAATACCTGCAAATATGAAATTGCTTGCGTCTTTATTGAGAACACTTGATATGTCGCATAATTTATTTAAAGTAATACCTGAAGAAATTGGTATATATACAACATTGAAACAGTTAAATCTCAGTCACAATAAATTAACAACACTTCCTGAAGCCCTGGGTGCCTTAGTGAAATTAGAAATTTTCGATGCAAGTGTTAATCAAATAAATAAATTGCCAGATTCATTATCAAAATTGACTCATTTGAGACGGATAAATTTATCAGATAATCAAATTACTGAGTTGCCATTAATGCTTTGTGAATTAAAACGTCTTGATGTGTTGGATTTATCAAAAAATAAATTAACATGTGTGCCTGATGGTGTAGCAGGTTTACAAATGGCAGAATTAAATCTTAATCAAAATCAAATAACAATTATATCTGAGAAAATGGCAGATTGCCCGAGATTAAAGACACTGAGATTGGAAGAAAATTGTCTTCAATTGTCCGCTATTCCCGTGAGGTTACTTAAAGAATCGAAAATTTCGATGCTTGCTCTTGAGGGAAATTTATTTGAGCACAAACAATTTGCTGATGCTGAAGGTTATGATGTTTATATGGAACGATACACAGCAGTCAAGAAAAAAATGTTTTAATCTATTATAAGGAAAAAAAACTTTCTTAGATTCAAAATTGTTTTTCTTTTATTCTTATTTCATTTCTGTTTCTTATAGTCAAATCTATTTTCTGTTCATCTTTTAATGTTTGATATGAATTTCAAGTTGTTATAAATCACTTAGTATTTCACAATTTCCAACGAATTTTCACAAAGAGTAATAAATATTAGTAGAAATTATATCTACTATTCATTGTTGAATACAAATATTGTACAGTAATTTTTTTGGTAATTAATTAGTTCTTTGTACCTGCAATTTCATACACGCAGTTATTTTTATTTTCTTACTCTATTTAAAATTCTTTTTTAATATAAAAGTATTAATGGTATTACAAAGCAGCAATAAACAAATAGCTGTCTGACCAAACGTAATTATTATAATCATGTATCCTTAAAATAAAATATTTGATTCTAAAAATATTAATATATAATATTTATATTTAATATTTTTCAGGTCTAGAGACTATTGATATTGATACGCTTTATAGATGCATTATTCTTATTTGATTATTTATTTATTAAATTTATAAACTTTTCAATTTCCATTAAGAACAACTTCATACATATGAAATAATTTTATATTTCTATCATTTTTATCCCATTATAAAAATAATTATCCCTGTAAAAAATCCATAACATATATTCTATCACTCATATATAAAATAGTGTAAATACTGTGACAATAGAATATGGTGCTGGAATATTAGTTTACGGCACTGAATCATATTCACAAAAGTTTGATAATACATCACTTGACTCAAGTCGTAGATCAGCCAGTGCTACCTGCAATATGGCGGCCAATAATAATTTGAAAATACCCTAACAAAATTGCTATCATTCTCAAAACTTTATAAGAAAATAAATTATAAAATGTAATTCAATATTATTTTTAAAATACATTTCGAGGTTAGAATCCTACAGACATGAATAAATTACAATAAAATGATCATTTTTACATGATAACAAAATGAAAACTAATTCATGCATTTCCCGCGCTATGCGAGCAATGTATGAATTGGGTGTTGTATCGTTGTATGTGGTGTAGAACGTACTGTGGCGGGGCTCTGCGTGGTTCTTTCGCGAATGGCCGACCTGAATCAGGGAAGGATGAAGGATAACAATCGAGACTAAGACTTTCGGGGCAAGAAAGCCAAGGTATGTCCTAAAATAAAACATCATTCTAATTCAATCTTTGATTGTCTAGTGAAAATTATTTGTTTTTCTTTACATCCACAATGACATTATGAGTGTGATCCACCCGGTGTCATAAAAATATCTGGTTTTAGAGGGGTTGAGAACGTCTATGTTTCGCGTGTTAGAATCGCTGTGTGCAATTGATCGACTGTAAGGGTTGTGCTCCATGATCTTTTTTTTACAATGTTCTCTCCTGTTAATATAATTAATTAATTCATTTATTTGTTTTGAATATCACGTAATTTTATAGGTTATTTTATTGCTATTATTACTGTTATTATTGTTATTATTTAATATTTTTATTGGAAGATTTTTCATCTTGGCAGTCAGGTGACCACTGTGACTTCGTTACCTGCTCCCGTTTGCAGTGTGTGAACTGGTTTTTAATGAGATGCCGATCATATGGGCGCAGCCTCCTAGCATTTTGGCTGTGTGCTTTTTTAACCCTTGATTATATTTTCATTAATGATGCTTCAGTTTATGATATTGTATAAATTTAATATGATTAAAGGGAAAAGCATTCATTGATATTTTGACGCATGAATTGTTACTCAAGATATTATTTGTCATACTGTCATGGCATCGAGGATAATGGCATTTATATATTGTCGCTGATGATGATGATGAAGAAAGTTTATTGAAGTTGTGAATAAGTTTGGGGATATTAAGATTATTTGTTTATTTTTTCATTTTTATCTGATTTTGTTATAGATATTATATTACTTATGTTTTAAATTTGGATCGTTTGTTGGTGATTAAAAATTATGAAACATTCTTTGTTATTGCGAGTCGTGAAAAAAAAGGAGAATGTTTATTTGATTGAGTTTATGTTAAAAGTCATTTGTATATTTTCTGTCGAGTTGTTCAGCAATGGGGGGTCATAAAATTGTCGTTTGGAGCAAGGCAAAATTTAACGTGGAAATTATAAGGATAAATATGTATAATTTGAGTATAAAATTCTGGACAATTGTGATTTAGCTGCAGGGCTTGAAAAAAAATGTCGGAACCAGAGGAGAGTTTAGCTGTGCCAGACAGCACAACTAGAGAGCAAAGACTCGGTTTCTCCCATGGTGAAGATGTTCTTCTACAGCATAAAGATGGGAAATATTATCTTGGTACAATTGTGGAGGTTGATTTGGCACGAGAACGTTGTTTGGTTAAATTTTTGGACAATACTTCAGCATGGTCGTCAGTCAAAGAACTTACTAAATTGGCAATGGCTGATTCTGATGTTATGTGTGTACTGTGTAAAAAATCACAGCCAAAAACTGACAATGAAATTGTTGTTTGTGATAAATGCGGTAGAGGTTATCATCAGCATTGTCATCAGGTACTTCAGGATTTTATATTGTATTCAATTATTGAATAATTTTCTTTATTAATCAATTAATTGCTATATTTATTTATAATTCAATTTCAGCCTCGTGTCTCGAAAGAAGATTCATCACCTGATTCACATTGGAAATGCAAACGATGTGTTGATTGTCAGCCAAGAAGTCGTGAATTTGCTGATCCGAAAAATTCTATGATCAAAGCAAATATTAGAAAAGTATGCAGTGGCAGAGATCAACCTCAGCCACCACCTGAGGACATGACAAAGTTGCCATATGATGTGAGTAAATTGAAACATTAAATAGAGAAACAAAATTAATACGTGAAATGAATGAAATAATTTATTGAGGAAATTATTAATTAATATTGGTGTATTTTTATTCATAGCCTGAAATGTTAAGTTGGGACAGTCATCATCGTGTGAATGCTGAGCAAATTTATTGCTATTGTGGATTGAATGGCGAGTGGTACACACAAATGTTACAATGTGCCAGATGTAAACAATGGTTTCATGAAAAATGTGTGAGCTGTTTAACATACCCTCTTTACAGTGGTGATAGGTTTGTTGATATTCAATATTTATTTTATAAATAATTATGAATATTTTATAACAAGTTATTTATTTTTTGATATGTATTTTTTTTATTGATTTTTAAGGTTTTACGTATTTGTCTGCTCAACGTGTAATTATGGCAAGGAATTTGTGCGGCGACTTGAATTAAAATGGGTTGATTTAGTGCACCTGATGTTGTACAATCTGACTGTATACAATGCAAAAAAATATTATGACTTAGACACGATTATTATACCATATGCATCGGAGAATTGGCAGATGTTGCAGCTACCAGGAAGGGTAGATATTTAATTTTCATATGGAAAAGATTAAAATATTTGTTTGAAGAAAATTAACTTTTTAATGACGAATAAAATTTTTTAATATTTTTATTTTTCCTTTTCTGATAGCTTCGTGAAGTTAGTGCGCAAGTTCGGAGAGAAACTATACTTTCAATATTGACGAATAATAGGAATCGTTTCAAGTGTGGTCGGGAAATAAAGAAACGCACAACTATATGGGGATTGCGTGTGAGATTACCACCACCATGTCCAGTGGTAAATTTACCCGCCACGGGTGTCATTGATGATTCTGTGTTACGCCGATGCTGGGGTGCTAATAAAAGACTGCAGTATCTATCACCAACTTCAGGGTTTGTTCAAACAGTCAACACCATCATTAAGTGTAGTATATTCAATTATTTATAAAATATCTCTGTTTTTTTCGTATGAAATATTTTTTAGGCCTGTAATTTTCGTGGATAATACAAAGTCATTAAGTCCTCTGAAACAAAGTACAGCAGAAAATGTGGAGATTGCCGTGAATCCATCGGATGTAGTTATGAGAGGAACAGTATTTCCAGAAGTTGAACAGAACACGTCACCAAGTCCAACCCAACAAAATCAATCAACAGAATCTCTACGTGAAAGGTTCGTTTTTAAATAATTGATATTTATTGAACTATTTATCATCACGTATTGTCCTGTATCTTTTGCCCACACTCAATTTTCATCACAAACGAATTCTCAATGGAATTCCGTTGTAACCTCACGGGTTTATTCCTGATATCAGGTATAGTGGCGGTGGATTCGTTAAAAAATCGTTCCCGTTCCCCAAATTAAGCTTACAACGACGCCGACGACTGATGGCGCTTGGTAGTACACGAGAGCGTATGCTGCGTAAGCATAAAAAACGAGAAAAAGGCTGTGTCGATAATGCAATGGCGAAGGCTCAAGGTGTACGTGAAGCAAGATACAGAAAAGCGCGAAAGCTTCTCAAAAATGCAATTGCAAAGGTGACACTAATGAAAAAATAATACTCCAACGATTTAGTCAATTAATAAATTAATTAATTTAAAATTGAAATATAATTTGTTATTTTATATAATATTTAGAGTAAACCGCGCGGTCCTGAAGTATCAGATCTACCACCAACACCACCAACGTCAGTGTCAGGTCCACCGACACCGCCAGCGACAACATCAGCAATTAGTGAGCTGTCAGTGCCAAGTTCAGTCGATCTAATGCATCCATTGCCGCCGTCAACTCCAGCAGACACAAGTGGCGACGAAACTAGTTCACGCGGCACTTTAGACTCATTTATCCCACCACCGAAAGATTTTGAAGGAAAAAATAATCCATTCCGTAATTTGAGTGAATTACTTGGTACACCGTGTCCAACAATTGGACCTGGCACGTCCAGCACTCCGCTCCCCTATAATCAATGTCCAATTACTCTTCCACTTCCTTTGACTCCTGTAATATCACAACCTCCAATAGCACGGCCAGCAAAGCGTCAATTATCAGAGAAAGATATTATTATTGACAGAAATGGTCAAGTGAAACGTCGCAGACAACATCGTAGGGGTCGTCCACCACAACAACCGCAACAGCAACAGGCTCAATTTCAACAAACTGCAAGTAAAACCGCTGCAATACTGCCAGCGCGTTGTAATGAAGTTAAAAGTGATTTTGTAAGAAATCTACGAAGTTCATTGAATAATTCATCGAGCAATAATGCACAAATAAGTAACTGCGTTGATTATGCATTGAATGGTAGAAGATTGAGACAACGTCAGAGTAATGAAAAATCATCACCGCCAGAAGTATCATCGCAGCAACAAAAAATTCGTAGCGTACCAACGTCACCTAAGTGTTCGCCAGTAAAACAAAATGCACCAGATATATCAATGGATGATTTGAAATCATCAGTAAATATGTATTTTGGTGCAGCTAATAGAATTGCGTCTGGTGAAAAATTCATGGTAAAAGCTAAACGTATTGGTTCAAATGGTCAGTCGCAATACCTCATTGAATGGGAAGGTCCTAAAACATAACGATAATTACTTAATTATTGTTTTCATTAGTTGATATTGCTCCGTAATGATTTTTGGTGATTCAATTGTGAAAATGTTCGTTATGACGTTTGTTATTAATTGTCAATTTTCTGATACTATTTCTTTATTTCCTTTCATTCATTTCGGAGTTAAATAATGTGAGCTTGGGACATTATTTGGAAATGATTGAATCAATAAAGATGATATAAGCCCGCGCCACAATCACTGCCGTTCGATAATGTAATAAGTGTACGTATTATTCGATTGTCGTTAAATTTATGTAATGCCACTTATTTCACACGACATTTGGATATTTTTATAAGTGATTTTTGTGTATAAGTGAAATTACATATTGAAACAGTTGACGTATGAAAAATAAAAAATTAACTGTTCAATGTATGGTATATAATCGATGACTATTGCGAGAATATTCATGATGTCTATTGTAAATAATTTATTAATTGTAAAAATGTCCATGTGACGTCAGTGAACGTCAGTCGCGCGTGTAGGCGAATTTAGGAATTAAGATGAAAAAAAATAAGCAAAATATTCATATCCAAAATGGAGATCGGCTCATAAATGAAACAAATAACGAGGAAAATAAGCAATTGATAATTATGATATTGTCATGAATTTTTACGTTTCATCACTTTCGTAAGAAAAAATTATTGTTTTTATAATAAAACACAACGGAAAATACGATCGGATAGAGACAAGGTTAATAAAATGATTTTAAAAATTATTTTTCAATACCAATAGTAGAAGTGATAGTTTTCTGCTCGTTCAATCGTCTCCTGGATATTTGATTCAAATTTAATTCTGATTTACGAGAATTTTTTTTGTTCAATTGAGCTCTTGTCAATTCAGTTATGTTTGCGAACCTTTTAAACATTTTTCACTGAATAAATGATGAAATCGATCCAGGAGATAGCGCGAAGTTTCACAAACATTGCTCATTACTACAAGACTAATAAAGAAAATAAAAATAATAATACAAAATTAATTTTTATGAAGAAATAATTGCCAATATGCGAATTAAATCGTCCAGTTGGAATCTTCACGGTTATTTCGGATTCAGGTGAATGTAATTTTTGATTAAATACGTCATATTGGATTCAGATTGTACAAAAAAAGCTGGAAAAGAAATAGTGAAAAAGTACGAAACAAAAAATAGAGACATAGATGTGTATATTTTTGAAGATACAATAATAAATTTCTAATAAGGAATTTATTAACAATTCTTATAGCATGAAAAATCGATAAAGAATATCAAACAGAAATATTCTACATAATTACATATGATTTCTGGCCGTGATGCAGAAAATAATTTAAATTATGATGGAGAAAATTATAATAAATAAACTAGCGGCGATAATTGTGCAGCGTCTGACATTGTAAGAACAAAAAAAAAGAGCTTATTAGAAAATTTAGAATTATTATTTCATCGATAACAGATTTTTTTTTTTCATTCAGATGATGCCAATTCGTAATCATGAAATTACGAAAAAATTTAATTCAATATGATATTCATTGCGAATTCATTAAGGCGAATTAAAGGCAGCGTGTGGCTATTTGAATCAATGTCATTTCATCTCAATTATGATGCCAAACATAATTAAATAATTTTTTTTTATTCAGTGGCGTCGTTTTAAAATCAGTTGAAAGACGAAATAATAAGTGCATTCATTCTCTTGGCGTTAAATACTTAGAGCAAAAATTTACCTACCTATTTTAGGTAATTTTAAGAGCTTTTTAATATTGTTTCTAACGCAAGATTGATTTTTTTTAAGCATTATAGCTTCTATGGTGCGGTCTGTACTAATGAAGACTTATTATTATTATTATTATATTATTATTATCATCATTATTATTATTATTCCATAACGAATCGATACTGAAATTAATTTCCTATTGTTCGGTGTTCCGAAATTAATTTTAATCTCATTTTCACCATTTTTTTTTTCATTTCATATTACGTATAATCAAATGAATTATTTCCATACATTCAGTCATTATTTTGTACCGCACTATAGTTTATTAGGCAAATATATTGTATTTTTTGTTTTGTAATTTAGGATGATTAATATTCTTAAGTAATAATGAATTGAAGACATAAAAAAATATCATGAACACTGCCAAATTTCTTAATTTTTCGTTCAATAATGAAATAAATAGCTTTTGCTTTTATTACGATTAATTATGGTGTATGAATTGTTGCAGAATATCAATTGATTTTTTTGTGTTCGATTCCTCTATTTTTTTTTTCTTTATTAAGACAAATATATACATATGAATTAGCAATTAAATGCAGTTCTAATCAAATGCAAAATTGTATAAAAGTTTGTTTGAATTTATAATCACGTACGTAATGAAATTTCAATTTTTTAATTATTTTTCAGACAAATGAAAAATAAAATGTCAAATCGGTTCAATCAAATAATCAGTTTTCGATTAATAAGTCACAATTTATTATATTCATTCTGTTTTGTTTTCTCTCACTTATTATTGTAATTCAATTGCGAAATAATAATGATTGCGATTGTAACATCAAAATATTTGTTAAAATGAACGTCGCAATTTGATGCCGGCGAAATAAAGTCTACGCAAAAAATAAAATTAGGAAAAAATGAATTACTGCCAGTATCGTATGTAAATATTTCATTTTATTTTTAAATAATATTGATAAAACTTTTAGTTATATATCATTACTGTATGTTTGTAAAGTGAAATCTTGAGAATAAGAATAGTCTAGAGAAAAAGAAAAACAGAGAGAATGAAATGAAATATAATTAAGAATAGAAATTATGAATTAAAAAGAATTAATTATATCTGAACATAGTGAATTTTGTTGAGAAGAAAGAAAAGTATGGAAATGGATAAAGCACTTCCGGCAAAAAGATTTTTGTCCATCAGTGCGACTCCTTTATTGCCCACCGAAGATATTCCAAAAACATTCATCCTCGAATTGTCAATCATATATTTCTTCTGAGCAATTATTATTTTTGTTCATAACATTTTTTTACTTTATAATTGTATGAAAAACATTTCACAAATACATAGTTGTACTCGTAAAAAATTATTCGAGTAGTCAGATATGCATAGAAATTAATTATGATTTATACGAAGTATTTACTTTATCACCAAATAAAAAAGAAATAAACATACACAATATATAATTTTTCTACTCGTCCATAATATCTATGTAAAAATGAATGTTCGATAAAACTTGCATCAGCATCAGATTTATAGATAAAATATTAACAAAAACTATTGTACAATACATAGCCAAAAAAAAAGCGTTTTTTAAGAAATTTTTTTCTTGATTCTCAAGTTGATAATTTTTTTTTTACGAAATGATTAATAAGAGATCGAAAAGAGGAGAAATATTCTGTGGTTTATTTGATATACAGTACCAATTTACAATAGACGATATAGCAAGTAATCATAGTCAAAAAAAAAAAAAAATAATAATAATTGGGCAATTTCTTAATAAAAAGAGGCGATTATCATCTTTATATTTAACATGATTAATTTTCCACTTATACAATAATATTTGTCACATAGGTGTTTCTTTATTTCTGAAACACATTTTCTGTAATGAGTAATTGGTTGAATGAATTGTTCAACAGATTGTAATGAATTTATCAATTATATCTTGATTAATGAATTTCAATTCTTTCGAATCATTATTCTAATTATATTAATTTTTTCTTTAGTAGGCTCATTTCCTTCCAAATAAAAACCATCATTTAAAATCAATTTGTATTGTAAAAAAATATTTCTGGATTTTTACAATAGTTGTAGCAACGCTTTAATCTTCAGAATGATTCTCTTTTTTATTTTATATCTTACTCTATTTTTTTCACAGCTACATAATTTATAATAATGATATTAATAATATGCTAAATTTTTGGGTGATTTTCGACAGGCTGTAACAGTTTGAGAATTGCAAAAATTTTGAGATTTTTATTTCGCTGTTTTTTTCTAATATTACTCTGAAACCGTTCAAGATAAAAAATTCTCATCATCAGATCTGAAAACTAGACACTTGGAGCTATAATTTACTTTTTTTATTCTTAGTGTGAGACCATTTTTTTCCAAGTCACAGCCTGTTTAAAATCACCCAAAAATTTATTAATAATATCCTTTAATTCTTGTGAGCAGTATATAATAGCTAATTGAATTCAAATTTGCAATCCCATTCACAATTATTATTATCTTCGTTGAATAATGTACAATTGGTTGAATGAATTGAGTATATTTGTTTGGAATAATCAAAGTTGGAATATCTCTATATACGTGACATCTTTTATTTTATTCATATTGAGTTGGTTTGAAAAAGAATAAAAAAATTATTTCTATTAAGGAGAATAAAAAAAACTAAATCTCGCAAGGATATTTAAACAATACTTTTGTTTATATATCCATTCATACTCCTTTCATTAATTTTTTTAATTCTCTCCCTCGATAATTCAAGATGAATAACGAAAATGGCAAGAGAAAAAAAATAATAAAAGTCTGTATCAGAGTTGTAATAATATTCGCATTATATTGCTGAGACTTTTTTGTTATTCAACTGATTATTATTAAATTTAAAGAATCAACATTATATCATATTATTACCAGCGTGTGATGAATGTAAAATCCGTATGATTTTCAGATAATATTAATAAATAAAATGTCTATCATTCCAATTTTCTTGTAAATGTTTTATGAATTCAAACATTCCCATTGTACTTTTTTTATTCATACAAAATAAAAATTATTCTCTCAATATTAGAGACAATCGGAAGAATAATTGTAAGATAAGGAAAACGATATGTATACAAAAATAAAACAACAACAAAGATTATTTTTTTATCATAAATGGTTAAACTATTTTTATTATTACATCTGTTTAAAAGGTATAACTTATTTATAAAAATATGGGAAGTAGGAGGGAAGAATGGAGGTTTTTAGGGAAGGAATAAGATGAAAAAAACATATCTTTAGTTTTCTTATTTCAAAAATTAATACTAATAAAACTCAGTACTTTTTACAAGTTACAAGGAATAACAAATTCTATTATAATCCGAGTTCTCTAGTTTATTTACTAAATCATATGCTATTATATACCTTAATGTTTTATATTTATTTTTTTTTTTCTTTAACACAGAATGAAGGTGCGTCAGAGAGCAAAAAATTGATCTATCCTTCTGTTGATCACATAATTTATCTTTCATATATCATTTTAATATTTTTTTTGTTCTTTATCGAAAGCGTACGTATTTTTGTTTTACAATGACGGGTAATTTATTTTTTTTCAGAGTAAATGTATTTATAATATAAGGCCCCAATAGTTACTTGAATACAATGATGAAAATTCGTGGGTATCTCTATACGTATTTATCATGATGTTAAATTGATTCAATTTTTTATCTTGGTATCAAAAAAAAAAATAAAAATAATCTTTAAACACTCGTTATTCATTTGACATTTTTCATGGCAGTTTTTTTGCATTTTTTTAATAGTCATTTTACTACCAATTATTTATTAAACGTACAAAAAAAAATCAAAATTAAATATTTGATTATTGAGTTTGGTCCCCTGCAATATTTTTCTTTCTATTTCATTTTTCTCTTGACGATCTCTATCGCACCGTTATGTGTAATTCAATATTGCATTAAGAACAGAAATTTAAATAACATCCTTAATGCAACAATAAATCACACGATTATATTTTATATATAAAACGTCCGTAAATTAATAATATAATAGTGAAACATGATTATCGTTGTATTATGGACCATCTTACAGAACAAAAAAAAAAATTTTAATTCAATAGCAATTCATCCATATATTTGCTAACTTATTCGGTATAAAAAAAATTATGTAAAAACAGTTTGTACAAAAATCGAGAGAAAAGATAATACAGAATTTCTCGACGGTGCGTGAATAAGACGAA
>JAQQBR010000003.1:5724757-5762724 GCA_030347285.1 Microctonus hyperodae | reverse complement strand
AAAAAAAAAAAAACAAAAAAGAAAAAATATTTATTTACAATTTGTTAATTTCTTATTTATTATAGAAATTAAAATATAAGAAAAAGAAAATTTGCTTCGCGAGATTCTAAATAAAGATTCAAGTCATATATAGTAGTTGTATATACTTTCATCACTACGTTGTGCTGGCGTAATTTGCACAACAGAACACTAGTATTGCATAAACCGCTCGTCGATTTGTATCAGTTCAATAAAACCTTTTCTCTCGCAACAATCTAAGAGATTTTTCAATATTATGCAGACATCGTCTGGGAAAAAAATTGTAATATTTCAATATCGCGCACAATTACGATTTTATTTTTATTATTTTTCATCTTTTTCGTTTGGCTTTTGCTAGACTGTGAGCTCAGAAAATTCATTCCACCAATATTCATCGACGTATTATTACAATTGAACTTATCTTATTTTTAATATCAACAACATTTTGATGAATTAATAAAAGTGAAAGAAAAAAATTAAATTATGCTACGCTGTGTTAGTTAAACGCGCGTCGCGTATTTGTAATTGAATGAATAATAAACTTATACACATGAGCAATGAGCAAATAAAAAAAAATTAAAAGCAAAAAATGAATAATATCATACGAATTGGAATGTCTGCGTATGGAATAACAACAAATCTTTGATACAATGGCTTTTAATAAATTTTCTTCTGAGTCACAGTCTGACCATCCACCTTCCGTTATCTTACAGTATATTTGCGCTGAGCATAACACACGACATTTACTTTGTAATTTATAATTTATAATTTTTATTTACTTTTTTTTTTTTCTGAAAATTGCATTAACATTAAAATGCACAATAATACAGTAAAAAAATTCATCTAAATGCGTATATTATCTAGAATAATTGGAAAGGCACAATTTTCAATTCCCTTTCTATACATAAATATCAGTATTTTCACATTTTTTTAAATACAGTTTTTGCTTTAATTTTGTCATGTCGCATCATGGAGTATTTTCATTTCATCAGCAAGTTTTAATATAAATTTTTAATACAATCAATTTTAAATTTATTATTGTCTGAAAAATCAATATAAAAAGGGAGATATATTGGCAGTGGTGATTATAATATGGTTGAATCAATACAATTTATTCTCAGAGACACCTCTCACTAGGGTAATATAATCGTGCATACTACATACAATATATTTAAATAGAATATTACATGTTACAAAATAAATTCTAATAAAAAAAAAAAATTGAAATAACTCTAGCACGATTGTCTTTATTATTATTATTTTTTTCTCTTAAATTGTCTCTCTCTCTCTCATCATTATTAACTTTGTATTCGCAATTTTATATTTACAATAGCATTTGTAATTAGCGTATGGTGTTTCATTATTCATCTTCCTACAATTATCATTATCATTTTCCCTTTTCACTTTTATTTATTTTTCATTCCATTTTATATTTTTATTATCTCTATCATTTGAATTCATTCACTGGAAGAAGGTCCTCTCACACTCTTGGCAAGTCGAAGGCACCTTTAGGTATTTGAGCTTTAATATTTTAAAAAAATTTTATTTTTACTCTCGTGATAATTTTTTATTTCCACCATTTTTGTGCGCGCACCACATGTAAATTAATGATTTATTATAAAAAATATAATAGCTTAAATTTGTTTTCTTAAATTGGTAGTAAATGTCCGTTTACATAATTAGAGAGGCACGATTATTGATTATTGAGTACGTAGGGTAGTGTCTCTGATTCAAAACGAGAAAAAAGCCTTTATCAAAAACTTTTTTTTATCTACCTATAAAATATATATATATATGTATATAACCGTAAATGTACGTGTTCACATATATATATTTATATGTATAAATAAATTCACTTGTTAAATGAGAGCCAAATTAAATTGCCTCATCATATGTAAATAGCTTCAGAGCCTTTATTATTTTGATGGGGGCCACCAGGTGCATACGCATTCGGAGACGCCATACACTCTGACCAGTCGCTATTAGAGTGTGGTGAACTTGATGACCAGTGGCCCGGACTATCGGGTGAGGGCGTTGGGAAACTTTCAGGAGCTTGCATCAAATGTTGGGGCGTTACATCAGGACCCGAATGATGCGATGGCGGCGTCAAGTACTGATAGTACTGCTGAGTTTGTTGTTGCTGCTGTTGCTGCTGTGAATTTTGCTGCTGCTGCTGTTGTTGCTGTTGTTGCTGCTGCTGTTGGGCCTGTTGTTGTTGCTGCTGTTGCTGCTGCTGTTGTTGAATTTGCTGTTGTGTTTGTTGCATTTGTTGTTGACTGGTTGAATACGGTAAATTATCAAAATCAAAACCCACTGGTGGCATACCACCGTGTTTTTGATGTGTTGCCTGTCGCATTGCCGCTATATGAGTGGGCGAGGTTGGGAGCGAGGGCCTGCTTTTTGCTGGCGATGGTGAACCCATGTAACTCGCTTGAGGTGACAATGTCATATTGGATTGTACCGAATGCGGCGGTGATTGGTTGCTATATGGTGGCGATAATGTATTAACCATTCCTTGTGTTTGACGTTGATGCGGCGCTAATAATTGATCGTGAAAATTTGGCAAACCATAGTTTGTTGTAAATGTATCAAGACCCAGTTGTTGTAAGCCCTGCATCGATTGGCCCTTTATACAATCCTCGTATGGCGGCGGTTGTTTTGCTGTCGTCGTGTGAGCCACAAGTGGGAGCGCATTGCTGTAAAGACTTGCGCTGTCGTATGGACTCGGTAAATTCCCTTCGGCTCCCTCCGCTCCCTGAGGGATTTCCTGGTTTGGGGGCTGAGCACCGCGTTTTGTTGGCGGCTTTTTTACCGATGGTTTTCGTCTTACAGCAACAACTGCACCTTCGGATTCTGGACTGTGGGGATTTAATGTCGCGCCTGCTTTTGGCCGTTTCTTTGCCTTTGATTGTTTTGGTGCCGAGCCGATAACAGTCGGTGGTGTAATAAGTTGTGGATGATTCGGTGAACCTGATAAATAAACCAAAAAAAAAAAAACATATAGAGAAATTCAGTATTGTAATAAGTTTTTTTTCTTTTATGAGTAATTTTATAGAGTTGAAAGGAAAAGAAGAAACTTGAGATTTTCATATTGAAATATTACAATTATAGGATAAAACTTACCGATAAGTGGTGCATTTGGCATAACAGACACCATTTGTGGTGATCGTGGTACATGTTCATCGAGCAGTCTCACGATGTCGTGATGTAACCTCTCGCTGGCAACATCTCTCGGTAACCGATCCATATGATCAGTAATTTCACGATTGGCGAATGTATCAAGTAATGCTTTACATGCCTCAAAGCTTCCCTCTCGCGCCGCAAGGAATAGCGGCGTTTCATCTTTATCATCCTGTGCGTCACGATTGGCACCATGTACCAAAAGAATATTAACAGCGTCAACATTATTGACAGCCGCTGCCCAATGAAGTGATGTTTTACCGCTATTATCAGCGGCATTTATATCTGCATCAGCATTAATGAGATCCTCGACCATTCCCTCAGTGGCAAGTCGAGCTGCCAATATTAATGGCGTTGTGCCATCATGCATTCGTGCATTTAAATTTGTCGCACGATTCCTGAGTAATATCTGAAATACTCCCATTGCATCGGCTGCTACTGCTGAATGTAATGGCGTTCGGCCAGTATTATCCTGTGCATTAGCTTCAGCACCAGCGTCCAACAATCTCTTTGCTGCATCGGCGCGTGCATAACGTGCTGCCAAATGAAGAGATGTCTCACCGCTTTTGTCAGTTGTGGCATTTAAATCTGCGCCCTGTGCTACTAAATCAGCAATTACTGCTGCAGTACCGTCGCTCTCGTCTTCCTCCTCACCTGTGTCTAAACCACCGCCACGCACAGCGGCCACCATTAATGGCGTCATACCACAAGGTCCACGTGCATTGACATCTTGACCGTGTTCAAGACTCGGCGGTGTTAGTACACCGGCGTCTGGTCGACGTGTTTCTGCCGCGTCTAAATGTTGTTGAGTCCACATACGTGGTTCAGTTTCTTCATAATCAGTAATGGCCGTGTGATCACTTGCGTATCCGGGTTCAATTGCTCGCATTCTTTTTGATGGCGGAAGGTCAGATTCATCATCCGACCACTGTTGAATACGTCCATTACCAACGTCAATGTCCATACAATTGACAGACGGTTGTTTATTTAGATTTCTCATTTCTTGACCGTCTGGTCCACGTCGACGTGATCGTCTTCGTTGTCCGCTACTGGCGCTCGTACGTAAAAATCCATCGGGAAACCATGTAATACCAACCGCACGTTTCTTTTGTGCTGTTACTAATACGCCAACGAACATACCGCCAAGAATAACAATTACAATTCCAATGAATACATATTTATAATTGGTTGGTGATTCAGGATATTCGGGTCCTTGAGGTGTAACAACACCACGTACTTGTTCGATTGGAAAATTACGTGAAAGAGAGTGTTTTGATGCAGTTGCCGCAAGAAATTCGGCGGCTTCATTAGCTGATGGAAAACAAACGTCTTGTGTTGTTGTACATTTTCGATTATCAATTTCCAAATAAGCAATAATTCCATTTTGATTGTCTGGATAGCTTGTTGGTCGTGCAAAAAAGTTTGATTGCATACCCTGATCACGTTCACCTTTGTATGGATAAACCATATCATTACCAAGCTCATCTTTTTTGACTCTCAGTGTTGTTCGTAATTCGTGACCAATATCACGTAAAAATGCAACAGAATTTTTCGAAAACGTTGACATATCCATTCGAATAACAATTGATATAACACCTTCGGCTAATGACGGTGGTTCACGATCGCAATCCAAACCATCCCAATTACATTCTTCATTGTTGCAACCATAATCACAATGACCATTTGCATAATGTTTGCGACAATAAGCGTCATAAATTGGATTGCAAGGCGCAACTTTTTTCTCACAATCTCTACCGTCAAATAGACATTGTGCATTATTACATACTTCATCGCAAACGCCATTCATAAATACATCCCAGCAATTTATCGGCGCTGTACAATTTCTCCATGGATTTATACCAAGTGAACAATCATTTCCGTCAAAATTACAGGCATATCTGTTACATTCCTGGTCACAATGATGATTACCAGCTTTTTCTTCACAATGATTATCTATACATTTTTTTCTTTCACGTTCCAAATCCAACTCATATGCATTCATTGCTTTAGGCGCCATTGAATTTGGTCGTCCAAATACTCCGCCACGTCCATTTACATCGTAAATTTCACAATTTTTACCTGTCCACTTTGCCGGACAATAACACGAATAATCACCAACGCGATTTTCACATATTGCGTCTGATTGTTGACACGGATTGCTTGCACACTCGTCCCTTGCATCTATTTCACAGTGAGCACCAATTGCACCGGGTGGACAATAACATCGATATCCCATCTCGGTTGGTGCGACACGACATGTACCGCCATTGATGCATGGCTCATCATCACAATAAGATCCAGCAAATTCACAATTTTGTCCATAATAATCAGTTGGACATAGACAAGTGTGTCCAGCTTGCTTTGCCGTGCAAACACCGCCATTTTGACACGGTGAACTGTCACAGAAATTTACTTTGACTTCACAATGACGGCCCATATAACCAGGTTTACAATTGCAATGATAATTATTGACAAGTTGAACGCAATCTTGAGTTCCAGGTGATGTGCATGGATTCGAAAGACATTCATTGATATCGCCCTCACATCGTGGACCAACAAATCCTGGTGGACATTTACATTCAAATCCACCAACTTTATCAGTGCACGTGCCATTATTGTGACATGCACCTGATTTACAATCGTCCACATTTATTTCACAAATAATTCCAAGTGTTCCCGGTGGACATGAACAACTAAAATTATTTATTAAATCATGACATGTGCCACCATTTTGACATGGATTTGGACGACAGTCATCGATATTTAAATCGCAATTTTGTCCTTGAAAACCTTTTGTACACTGACATTGATATGAGCCGACAAGATCTTTGCAAATCGCACCATTTTGACATGGCGCCGAGTCACATTCATTAATTTCCTCTTGACAATAGGAGCCAGTGTATCCTTCAAGACAATGACAACGATGACTGTTACCAATGTCCTCGCATGTTCCATTATTACACAGATGATCTGACGGTACATTTTTTCTGATAGCTGCGTCCTTACACGATACCATTTCAACATCACAAACTTTACCCGTCCAACCCGGCGAACAATTGCACAAATATTTATTCTTATGTTGAACACATGTTGCACCATTGTCGCACGGTTTATTGGAGCACCAATCGACATAAACGTCGCAACGTTGACCAGTATATCCATAAGGACAATGACATGTATAATGTTGATTAATGTCATCGTGACACGTAGCACCATTCAAGCACGGTGAACTATCGCATTCGTTTATCCGATATTGACAATTAGATCCTGTATAACCTGGTTGACATATACAGGTATAATTATTTATTCCGTCAATACATTTTCCACCATTCATACAACTGCTATCGGTACAATCCTCATCATTTGTTTGACAATTTATTCCCGAGAATCCAAGCTGACATTGGCACGTATATGAATTCACATATTGATTGCAAATAGCGCCATTTTGACATGGTGTAGATTGACATTCATCGACATCTAATTCACAATGTTTACCGCTGAAACCGTCTACACATAGACAGGTATAATCGCCAATTCCATCCAAGCATGTGCCGCCATTTTGACATGGAAATGAAGCACAATCGTCTGTATTTATGATACAGTCACGTCCTTCGTATCCTTTAGCGCAAACACAATGATAAGATCCATTTGTATTTCTGCATGTAGCACCATTGCGACAGGGTGATGTTACTACGCATTCGTCCACGTCTTCGTCGCAGAGTCTGCCGGTATAACCGACTGTGCATGTGCATGCGAAATCTAAGAAATTTGATGACGGCGTACATTTTGCGCCGTGTAAACATTTATTTGGTGAGCATGGATCTAATTTATCTTCGCAATTTCTGCCTGTATGTGGTAATTCACAAACGCATTTATAATCATTTACTAAATCAATGCATGATCCACCATTTTGGCATGGATTATTGGCACAATCATCGATATTTGTTTCACAATTTGTGCCAGCATAACCAGCTAAACATTTACAACTGTAATCATTCAAGTGATCAATACAAATGCCACCGTGTTGACATGGATTTGATCCACACTCATCAATGTCAGCTTCACATCGTTTTCCACCGTAACCCGGTAAACAATGGCAGATAAATTGATTTACACCATCCTCACATGTGCCACCATGTATACACGGATTACTTGCACATTCGTCGACGTCACTCAGGCATCTCGCGTCATAGTAGCCGCGTGGACACTCGCATCTGTAGCTGTTTATCAAGTCAATACAATGTCCACCGTTGGCGCATGGATTGCTTGCGCATTCGTTTATGTCTGTTTCGCAATGTTGTCCTGTAAATCCTGGCTCGCACTCGCACGAATACCTGTAATATCATCACATAAATAATGTTATTTTATTTATATCCAATGGAGAAATATAAACGTTATATTATCCCAATCCAAAAATAAAACAAACACAAAACAATATTATTAATTATATTACAAATTAGAAATGGAGATTGTGAATAAATTAGCGAAGCAAAAGATAATAAATATACGAAAGAATGAATTGTTATTATGAGAGAAAAAAAATCATAGCGATGACAAACAAGCAAAAAATTATTTGATTTTCAAGCACACTCCAGGGCACACATTTGATATATTTTTTTTTTTTTAATATCAATGTTACATACCATCCAAGACCGGGCATCCGATTGCTTCATAAGTGACCATAGAAAGTTGAGAATGAAAAAAAAAAGAAGAGAACGAGAGTTGTGTTATATTAGTATTGAAAATATTATGCATTTGGTAAATTTATGAAGTGTGAACGGGAGTCTGCGTGAAAATCAAAAACTATGCATATAGTTTTGATTTGATCACAGAACAAATGAATAATTTTATTATTTTACATTATTTTAATTTATTTCATATTTAAATACAGTAAATACTAACCTATTGATACCGTCAATGCATCGTGCACCGTTTCTGCAGGGATTACTGTAGCATTCATTAACATTTATTTCACAATTAGTTCCCGATGTTCCAGAACGGCATATGCATTGATAACCGTTTATTCTGTCTTCACAACGTCCACCAAATTGACATGGATTGCTCTCACACTCATCAATTTGTGTCTGACATAATTTACCAGTAAAACCTGAAAAGCAACTGCAAGTGAATGAATTTTCACCGTCAATGCAGGTGCCACTGTGACATGGATTTGATTGACAATCATTTATATTTGTTTCACATGAAGCTCCGGTAAATCCTGGCGGACATTCGCATGTATATTTTGCTATTGAATCCTGACATGTGCCACCATTTTTACATGGAGCCGATGCACAGTCATCAATATTTATTTGACAATGCGAACCAGCAAATCCTTTTGCACAATCGCACTTGAATGAATTTACTAAATCAGTGCAAATGCCGTTGTTCAAGCATGGATTCGTTGCGCACTCATCGATGTCAATTTCACACTGGGTTCCCGTGTAACCTGTAATCATAAAATAAATTATAAATTAATAATCATAAAGAGATAAAATTATTTTTACATAAAAGTCAAGATCATTTCAAATGAATTGGGTTAAATTAAGTAGGTAGAATATAATTGTGTATCATATATGAGATTATGTCGCTAATTACGCACGTTAAAATTGCTTTTTGTTAACTGTGTGCGATGTCTGACAATTGAGGCCAATTAGTAAACTATCATGATCCTCCATAATTTTTAATGACAAAATCCCGTTTCATCAGTCGATAAAAAAAACATTGAAACCATTTAAAATACCATTATAATACTTCGTTTCTCAAGTTTCATAATAACTCTAACAAATAAGTCAGAATATAATGAATGAAAAATCATTCACCAGACTATTTAGTGTCGTGTTACTTCATTATTAGTTGACTATATTCACTGAGCGTGAGATTATACGAAATCTATAGCCTTAAGAATAGTTATAATGCTTTGAAGGAAAAAAAAAAGAGTGGTGTCTTCAAGAAATATGTGACTAGACCCACGCAGCCTATTTACTTCATGCGAGCATGACAGTTTCAATTGTCAGGCGGAAACCTTCATTTCTCGTTGTCGTTGTCATAAGTACAAGTTTCAAAGTCTCTTCAACTCTCTCATACATGAGCACGGTTTCTCGCGCGTTTAAAATCACATAAAGAGAGAAGTGAATAAGAACTTAAAGAGCGAACGAGAAAGAATACAGACTGGTCGTCGTCGTCGTCGTCTCTATAGTGAATTAACATACGAATACGCGCGAGCTTGGGCTTCGTTGTGGTGCGCTTGGACCAAAGAACGCCGTTGAATTATTAAACATGTGAGAAAGAGGAGGACTTCGGGCGCGGTGAAGAGGGCCGACCATCATGGTATTTTTCAACAGTGACTAGACGCAAACATGGCCCATTGTTCTTTTTCAATGTGGGCTTTTCCAATGGGATGGAAGAGAAATGTATTTGTATTGACTTCTTGAAGAGAAAAAAGGAGGGAGGGAGAGAGAGAGAGAGTGATGTGACATGGAGAGATCAGACAGGAAGACGAATCTTCTTTTTTTTTTTTCGTGTTATTTATCTTTTTATCTTTGGATATTTTTCTTTTTAAACTTATTTGCTTTTTTTTTTATTTTATCCATTTCATTGAACTGGAATTCAGCCGGTCGATGGCAACCAACCAAAAATCGATTCGAGACCCAGAGCATTTTATATATATGAGGCTGTGCAACCTGATCTTGATGCAATTTATGTCCCAAGTGGAATTTACGTTGTGGTCGTTTCAACATCGACAATTTAACGCGTCGTGGTCCATTTAACTGTTTCACCATATGCGACATATCATGAAGAATTGAATAAAATGAAAAATAAATATTAATATCAAAAATTCTGTTGACATTATGGTTATTATTATAATTTTTTATTTCTTACATTTTATTTTATATTTTTGTTCATTTATTAATCATGTCGCGGTGAGAATATTATTTAGATAATATATTATACAAGTGTGTGTTTAAAATAACTTTATTTTGTAATGGTATAGGTGATGTTGCTGATTCAAATAATGAAACGACGTTGAGTGTCGAGTTGCAACGAATTCGACCTCCAGCCAGTAATAAATCAGAGCCTATGGGATGGGTGCCCACGCATCGGACCAATTTATTTCACTAGTACTTGCTCTTCTTTTTCTCTTGCACTCTCTCTCCTTTATTTTTCTTCTTCCTTCTCAATCCCTCCTAATTCACAATTCAACGGTAATAATTATTAATTCTCTATAGTTAATCATTAAAAAAAAAAGAAGAAAAAAAATAGTGATAATGAAATGATAAATAAATTGAGTGAGTAACGTCGTCTGAGAATTTTCTATGGGTATATACTAAAAAAAAAAAAAAACTTACAATATTATATACATATATAAAATTGGATCAAGTCAATGTTAAAATTATCCGCGAATACGACAACGACCGCATATCCGGCATCAAAATTAATTGACTTAATTGAGACTTTTTTCCACGCCGGATTCGAGACTTCCGGTTATATTACTATACTGAATTCTCTTTCGTTATTTTCTGCATTTTAACACATTTTCAGTGCCTTCTATAATTACACCTCCCAAACTATACACGTATATAAAAATATTGATGTAAATATATATTCTTGTCTCTTTCTGTCATTATCATCTTGCATCATTCAATACAATTATATATTCTATACAGACACACAAATTTTTTTCAATCCATTTGCATTTAATTCATAAAATGCTCTTATTGGGGCTGATTTCAACTGCCCAACCAACATGCAATTTGTAACCTTAATGACTTTTTTTTTTATTACATTTTTCCATTCATCTCAATCGTCTTTTAGGTCGATCATTAATAATAGACATTAAACACGAATAAAAATAAAGAAACAAAGAGTAATATCCGGTGTTGATGTTTGCGAAAAATTTATCCATCGCGTATAAAAATTCATTTTTTTTTTCCGCCATCGATTCTACAAATAAAACTCACATATGTACATGTATGTATGAATAAATTCAATGAAACAAGTGTATACATATTTCCTGTATTTGTCGTAATACCTGTACGCCACACTCGCAAAGTCCAATGTAATTCCGACGTCAGTTTCACAGGCAAACACGTCGACTACAGTGTATATATAATACTCCCACGTTAACAATCCGCAAACTTATTCCATCTTTATACTCTCTATTTACCTTTTTCTTTAATTCAAGATCTTGACTAAATTTTTACCACCTATCACACTATACACTTTTCTTTTTCTACATACCCATGCGAATACTGTCCGCCTCATGTTCGGATAATTGTAATCTATTGCCCATGTACTTATACATTGCTAGCAATGTGAGAAAGCAAGAGAGTGGATTCGCGGTCGCGTTGATAAAATGTGTACATAAACGAGTCGCGTGTCTGCAAAGAACATGGTACGTGAGTCATGGCGTTCGATGTTTTCTGTATATATCTATATGTATATACATAAATATATATCCATGTTAAGAACTTAATGGTCCTGTGTGGACTTATATACATACATGTGCAATATATATGTATATATGATTGAAAATATGCCCGCGAATATTTGCGCGATGCTGTCGATTTAAATATTAGAAAAGTGGTATCTCGTTTAACGCCATAAGTGCGTATAATCCCGTGGTGCGTGTGCCTTTAAACGAGTTTAATTATCATATATGCTGTGTAATGAAAGATACATATATAGAATTTTGTAAAAAAAAAAAAAATCACCTTTTATTATCGTCCTCCGAGTTTATAAAATATTTATATTGATCTAAATATTTATATTTCTGATTTTTAATTGCAATAAGTATTTTTATTAAAAAAAATAAAAATAATTTGTATCGTGTTGGATAATTGCAATATTGTTGAAACAAATTCCACGTAGAAATATTTATGTTTATATATATATATATATGAATTTATATATACATGTTATGATGTTGCGATTGCGCAGAGTGATCTTAGAACTTCTTTGATATACGTTTGCGTTATACTCTCCTGATCAAAGGGCCATGAAGAAGAAGAAGAGAACATGGATGAGATATTGTAGCGGTATATATTCTCAGGCTATTAAATTCAAACGTGGATCGATTGCACGCGTACAATACGCGCGCGTGAAGTATATGCAGTGCACAGAATGAGAGAGAATCGAAACACGTTGAAAGAAAATTTTATTCTATGATACTTCTAGTTTATATATACGATATAACAAACGGTAAAAGATAATTGGTCGAATAAAAGTACGCGACGTTATGTTATCCAAAGAGTATATATATATATATAGGAGTCAATTCTCATGCTTTAATTTTTTTTTTATCATTATTATTTATTTATTTTTCCTCCTTCCCGATGAATTCAAGTTATACATTTCTTTGAATATGAGTATATTGGCCATTTTGGTGGTGATAAACATTGTTAAAATGTGTAATTTGCAATCTTTGCGTGCGTATATATATTTAAAGAGAAGAAACAAAAAAAAAATAAATAAATACATATTGCAATAAGAAAATTCTTTGCGCAGCAAGTTAAATTCTTCTGTGAAATTCCGTTGAGCTAGATAAGAGCCAATGCTATTTTGGAATCGTAAAAGTCAAATGCGACAGCGCTCAGTAACTATGCAATGGTAAAAGATTTCACTATGTATATTACATATATAAGAAACCAAATAAATATTTTTATTACTTTATGTTTTGATCATCAAACAGTGGATATAGATATAGCTTATGTACATATAATATGAACAAACTAACGGCGGTGCAATTTCCAACTATGACTCTCTAATCAAGGCATATACCAGGCAATAAAAATCCTATCGGCATTCGCCGGCGTCTCAAGATGAATTCTCATCGGCGGCAAAATAAAACTGCAATATTGGTATATATATATATTTATGTATACAAATGGAGTCTATCGATCATTTCGTGTCTTTAGCATCTCTTTCAAACATTATTTTAACATTTATATATCTGCATATGCATTCGTAAAAAGATACATATAAATATATTCATGTAACGATCGATCAAACGTTGGTTGAATCGATCGATCACTCGTTCAACATTCTTAAAGGACTCGTTTGTCTTATTTTTCCATGGTGACTCTTATATCATTATGATTTCCGATCGGTAGCCAATTAATCGACGTAATTGACTCGCACTTTAAATGCACTCATTTTATTTTGCCAATCGTTATATTTCAATATAAAGAAAAAGGAAAATTAAAACAATTTTTTTTTTGTATAAAGAAGTATAAATATTTCTTGTAGTAACGACTGTTTTTAATAAAACGAAATAATGAATGCAAGAATTCATGGCTATCGTTTGTCAAGTGACGATGCAGATATCGTGATCAATTTATGTAAATTCCGTCACTATAAATAATTATTTTTCCAATATATTTTATCGTTTTATTTTTTAATAAACGCCCCCGGATTAATTGCGGATATGAACAAACTCAAATGAAATATATATTCACTGGATATAACTAATGAGAAATGTCGTTACTTGATTTAATTTGAAGTATAAAAGATGACGGAGAATAAAAAGAAAAAATAGAAAAAAAAATTTTCGTATTTATATCAAGTAATAAAGCGATCGAGATTATATTTACCATATCCCATTCTCGTAAAATTATTTTTCCTCGTATATAAACATATCATCTCTGTATCCTGGCATTTATTAACTAGTAAACAAAATAGATATGACTGTATAAATATATATAAATAAATATATATACTGTAAATAATATTGCATAACGTATCTTTCATGCACCACGTTTCATGATTGCGCCGTAATCTATCGACAGTTTAAATCCTTTCGCCCTGGACACACTCTCTCAAATACATATATACACGCCGGATTTTATTCGTCATGTTATTCATGTATATAAATATAATTAGAAAAAAATATATATACTGTTTGGTGCCACACCCAGGTCATGAAAACATGCCACAACACTATAGTTTTCTACACGACATATTATTCTTATCATTTCCATTTTCTCACATTAATTTGAACTAAAAATTGAAATTAATAATTAATTAATTAATGAGCCATGAATTGTAACTATAATGAAATTCATCGAAGGTATTTGTTGGCTAATTAATTAATTAATAAATATTAGAATTTAATTTGACAAAATAATAAATATGTGAAATTTTTAAAAGAATCAAGTAGCGCGGGTAATTATATATTTTTGATGATTTATTATGAGAATTTCTTATTGCTTGAGCGCTTCCTCATCAGACTGTACCGATAGGGGACTTGATGTGACTTCTTTTGAGTCTGAGATGTTAAGCTTTTTAATGAATATTATGTACTCACGCGATCGCGCACTTACGCGACGACAACGACGATACGACGACGACGATCGTTTTCAATCTACCGAAGATATCCAATGGGCAAGAGGATAACCGGGAATAAGAAATATACACATACATATATACATAATCGGGAGAATTGCAAGTACGCGATATCTCTTCGATAGATCGTTAAGAGGCACGCCTTCTTCAAGTACCGCAGTTGGATACGATACCGCTGCTTTTTTTACGTCTTTCACACTTCTCTTTTCTTCTCCATTTCTTTCCCATCATGTAATATATTTTTCTGCATATACGTACCATACATGGATATATGTATACACATATGTGTACTCTTTTAATAAAATCCTCTCAAGTATATATATCTCGTTACCAATTTCACAATAGATTCATTTCACTTATAGCATTTTATTATTTCACTTCCTGGTTAACATTAATTTTCTATTTAGCACATCGTCAATTACTCTTCATTTTTTTTTATTCCCCTTTGTGCTCAGATAAATTATAAAATTTCACACTGCAAGAGTGTTATACTCAAATTGCGTTTGGCATAATTTTTAATTTTTATTTAAACCTGTTGAGATATTTATGAGTATGAAATACGACAGGATTTATTATGTGAACTGACATATAATGTTATTGGGTGTGGTAGAACTCCCACGCGAATTGAAATCGTATTCGACACCTAAAACACGAGGGAGTAAAAAAAAGAGAGAAAGAGAAAATATATAAATTTATTTATTTATATATCTCCAATACCAGCAACAGCTTGAGAGAGCTCTAAATCTTTCTACCATCTGATTTCTCTCAGGTAGTTCTCAAGCGTCTTTATATTCTCTCTAGCATAGGCGCACCTGGATTCGTTTGGTCCTAGATAGATTTCACGTGACACACACACACACACACACATACATCTGCGCGCGGCGGCAAACGATGTTTGCGCGCAAGTGGAGCAACAGATGCAAATGTAATATAGTTTTGTGCGCTCACGTTGTGTGATATACCTCCTCATTTGCCATTCTCTCTTGATTCAAGTGGAAAAAAAATAAATATATACGAATGAAAAGTAAAGTAAAACACATGGGTGTGGCTTAAAAGATATCGAGATATCATCTTGTCTCTCCTAAGGATCCTTTTTGTGGGTCTCCTCCTTATTGCTATTCCTTTTTTATTTCCCTTCTTTCCTATTTCAATTTTTTTTTCTTTCCCTCCGCTTGTTTCTTCTCATCGTCGATGAGTTAACCTCCATACAAGCCTGGGGCGTGCTGCGCCATACTTTGCTTGCTTCTTCCTGGACTAACGGTCTTTTTGCTGCTTTGCCATCAGAAAGAGAACTCAAAGACTCTTCTCCATCGCGCTCATATATAAATGTGTACATGCACACTCCCACAATGACGTTCTGAACATGAATACACATTTGTATTTATATATTTATTTGCATGTGTGTGTGTGTATGTGAAGGTGGGGCCTCCTTTCTCTGGCGTGAGTTGACTGTTTATATTTTATTTATACTTTATGTATATGCATGTGTATATTATATTATATTTTATTTATTTTTTTCTTTCATTCAACGTTCATCTATTGACAGCTTTGATCAAGCCTCGGCATCATTGACCTCTGTGTAGCGTACGTTATTGTTGTTTATATATTTTTAATCGAATTGATATTGTACCACGCCTATATAGATTGTTTGTGATGTGAAATTTTTCATTTAATCATGGGATATAAAACGAGGAGAGAATGACGTAGGTGAAATTAAATGGATTTGATTAATCCAATTAAAATGGAATTTAAAGTTCATTGTCGAAATGATTTTTATCGATTATTAAAATATAAATTAAAGATAGATAAATTTCATCTGTGTGATAAGTAAATCCCTATTTTTTTTTTTTCCTTTTTAAATTATTGTATACATGGCACACTCGATATTATCTTAAAATTGCTACATTGTATCAAAATTATTATGCAATATGTGTGTTTAATATTATACACATTGTAATGCATAAATAAATAATATTTAATACGTGTAATGTAATATTGTTTTATCTTGTGTTGGCGTTTATGTATAAGTATCATTACAACAATTAAACTCCCCGCTGATATTATATATTATGAAAACAATATCTCGATTGATAAAATAATAAATGATATTTATTAACTAATAATAATTTTTATATTATCTCTTTCATTAATCCTAATTGAAACACACTCGCCTCAAACAAATAAAACAAATAATATAATTAGTAATAAATCATTAAACTCATATTAATAATAAATTTATATTACAACAAATATATATTAATACAAACGTGAATATTGAGATTAATATAATAAGATAATCAAGCGGAAGTAAAATGTGATGAGAATCAACAATCTCTTTTACTATATAAGTTTATATACTTATATATGAACATTTTTACATTATGTATATAATATAATGTACCCTCTCTGAATAAACGTGTTTGCCTGCAAGTAAGGCAGGTCATCCCGGGCGTGTTCGCGTCTAATCATGACCTTCGCCCTCTCTTAGGTTCATTCTTTCCCTATTGAATTTTTTTTTATTTGTCTTCAACTATTTTCAAATACAATCTTACCGCACAGTGCGCCCCTTTACCATATAAGCATCAACTTATACTCAAGTACCGCTACGGTTAAACTGATATAGGTATATGTTGCTAAGAAAACACCAAATGGCATTGGTAGCCTACATATATAATACTTGGATGCGGATGAGAGAGAATGAGGTATTGGATTATCATCAATCGCAAATGGTCTACTCGCTGTCTTATAAGCGAAGCGCGACATAACGAGTTCGAGCACAAATGCTCGTGTATTTATATATGTATAATATATACATGGATATGTGTCTTTTATTTGTAAAGTGTATATAACTATGTGAGGAGAGAGTCAATTCTGCTGTGGTGGCGGAGATAAAGACGAATGTCTAGTGTGAGGAATATATATGACAAAAGTCGAGAAAATAAAATGAAGAAATTTGAATAATGCAAAAAAATAAATATATGTTTGATATAGTAATTTGCATGTAGATGTTGTTTGGATGTAATTTTTAGTTGATCTTGTTTTAAAATATTTTTCATGAGTTTATTTGTTTAATGTTTTTATTATTGAATTATAAGACGAGACGTGAATGGTGATTTTTAAATAGTAATTATCATTCTACGAGATGTAAATTATAAGTCATATACGAAAAAGCCCACCCTTTATTATTTTTTTTTTGTTCATATGAATTTTTTTCTTTCTCTTTCATTTATTCTCGGTTTTTTTTTATTCATTTATTTTTTGTTTCATCTTAATTTCGGTGTGGGTCCAGAGTCAAACTGGAATATATAAGGATGGCGAAGTTTTTAACGCAGGTGATGCGAGCAGGTGTCTGTATATGTATTTTATTTCTGTGAATATATACAACACGTCACAAGTGCTCGCGTAAACGCAAGCAGTGAAAATGTTTTGAATCTCTTTATGGCTTTTTGATTGTTTCATATCTTTTTACATATAAATAAAATTGTGTATGTGTGTATATATATTTTCTTTTATATTATTTTTACCATGCTGTAATATTTACAAATGTAAATCTTAAATTTTAATAAGTATTATATACACATACAATTACGTATTCTAAAGTGCAATTTTGCATGAGATGTAGAATTTATTATAAATATCTGTGAATAAAATGAAATGGTAATAAAATAATAGAGTTTGTTTAAATGTTTAATATATATGTTAGGTCTCGATATTATAAAACTAACCACTAACATATTTATTATGATCTCATTGATAATTATATATACATCTGATTTATTTCCGTTTCTTTTTCTCACACTTCTCTCTTTGCGTTCAATTTTTTTTTCCCCTTCAGTGATGTTGTGTCTCCCAACATATAATTTTACTTCTGCAGAATTTCGATTGTAAATTATACGATAGGATTGGATATAATTGTAACCTTTCAGATACATGGTTTTTGGGTTGTCCATTCGTTCAACACTAAAGTTAAACAAGACGAAAAAAAAAACCTAGCGGCAAATATAATACCACATGTATTCCTTATATCATTTATCACTATTTATGATGTAATCTATAATGTTTGACATAGTCAAGTGCATCAGACTATATTCTTTAATATTTATAATCAACTCTAATAATTATCTTCAACTTAAAAAAATATTTTGAATATTTCAACCCGCATATTTTCTATTATTTCTCACCTGCAATATCATTTTATGTCGAGAGATATATTCACAAAGTGAAGGGTAATGTCAAGGGCAACGGGACAAAATGCAGAAAAATATATTTCGTGGCTCGTTAAAATCGTTTACGACTTTGGAAATATTTATATGTGTGTATGCAGAAGAAGTTGAGATGAGATAGGAACACGTCAAACAAGACTTCTTGCGTTGTCTTGTGCTCCATTAATATTATCTGAACGCCTTGCAGGCGTTTATTATCAGAAGACCTTTCATGGTGGCTGGTTCTTTATTTATTTGTTTGTACATGTATATATTAGAAACAAGTTTTCATTTGCAAATTGTCTTGGAGTAGTAAAAGAAATAAAAATTGTTTTTTTTTTCTCTTTATCCAGCAAAAATTGTAGGAGGAAGCGATCATGGTCTGTATGCGATGAAGAGTTGTAAAATATAAAGAAAAATATATTCATCAACATTACATTTGTTGATATATATTGCACAGGGAGTAACTGAAGCGGCTGATTGTGAATGAAGACACGTGTGTGTAATGTTGGCACATGAAAGATATACAGTCATACAGTCACGTAGAAAGATTGTGGGATCTCTCGACCTGACCCGAACGAAGGCGGCGTGTGCTGGGTCTTTTTTTTTCCCTTCGGTATTTTCTCCTTTTTTTTTTGCCTACTTCTTCTTCACGTCTTCTTAACTTCCTTTTACTTCAAGAAATCTAATCAAGCGTAACTTGGAATGCGCAGTGTGTTGTCTTTTACTTCTCCTCCACTTCTCTAATCCTACTTAAACTATATGTTTATATTATGGATAATTGCATGGAAGATTTTTTTTTTTTTTCGTGCAGTGACTTGTCGCAACTCGTTAAATTAACAATGTCAAGGAATTCGCTTGTATTTATGGGGAATATGTGAAATTTTCGTGGTATTTTATTTAATACAACTGAACTGTTTTGATGAAAAAAGAAATTAAAAATAATATATATATATATTTATATTTATTGTTTGTATAAATGTATGAAATATATCAAATGCAATTAAATAATTGGCTCATTAAAAGGCGTCGGTACGCGTTTTACGATTTCTTGGAGCTGAATGTACTTTCGCGCGATGAGCGTAAACGAATCACGTCAGATAACGCACATAACGGAGTTGCTTGAGAGTTTTTGGAGTCGGTGTGTATATAGTTGAGACAAGAGGAGAAATGCATGAGAGGGAGGAGCAGGAATATGTGAGAGTGCATCAGGAGCGCAGGCATTTTCACAGCGACAACATATTCGAGTATTATCGCGCAGCGTCAATTAGTCAGTTGACATCTTGTGCAATAAATTTTAAACTTACACGAATTTACGATCTGTCTGATGGAGTTTTTCGTTTCTCAATTTGGCGCAAAAATTTTTTTCTCCTTCGCATAGTAACAGTGTAAATTTAAAAATAATAATAAAATAAAATAAAACAAAGATGAATGTACGTGAAATAAAAATTGTGAGGGTACAAGTAAAAGCGTGGAGACTTGACATGACAAATCGAGACTTTGTTCACGGTTGTCGTGAAAGAAATTGAGTAAATAAAAAACGAGGAATAAAAAAATTATGTATAATATATAAATGAGAAAGTAAAATAAAAATCAATTGAATGTCAATGTAAATCTCCACGGTTAATTAATTGATTCCACGAGGGAGTTCTTAGTGACGAGCGGCTTCCTAAAAGTCGAGGAACTCCTTGAATATATTTTCCAATTACTTGTGTGGTCCTGATGGCAGTTTGGCGTCGCAAAAGACTTAAAACCCCAAGCGATCATTCACGCATTTCATTTATTTCTCTTATGTGATCTCGAAACCTTTTATCTTTTTTTCCTCAACTCTATTTCTTCAGAATTCAGGCGCCAGGTATATAATTCTTCCTATGTATATTATTCACAAAGAAAATGAATAAATAAATAAATAAAAATATACATCATATTTTTTTTTCTATTCTTTATAGTAAATTCGTTACAGACTTCACAAATATTTTTATATAATAATATATACAAGAGTGTTTTGAATTATACAAGTGGATGTTTAATTAGTAGGGATCGTCCCAAATATTATACACGCAGTATAGTTTACGTACAAACACGGATATATTGATTTGATTATTCGAGATTAATGGCCGGGGATTGTGACCGCGTGCGCTGAATGATTTATTATTGACTCGGCAATGTTGTATACGCAAGCAAAAAGACAGATATACATATATACATAGAGAAGCAGAAAAGGATTGAGAGCCTGCGGCATTTCTTTGAGAGAAATATACAACCAATGATTTGAGATTCGAATGGGAGGAACATTTTATCCAGTGAGACAAAGACGACACGTGTTAATGCAGAATATATAACGAGTTACTTTGCTTGATGTATATTAAATATATATTGCAATACATATATGTACACTTTCATTCAACTTTCGTGCAACATACAAAGTAATGTGAATATATAACGGACACATCAGCTTCGACCGGTTTTTTTTTTGGACAAACTACCGGAAATTGTTTGCACGAAAATTATTGCAAAAAATTAAAGTGGCAGGTATACATTTTATAAGTAAGTTATATACTTTCACATGCACATCTTTAGATAAATAAAAAAAAAAGAAAAATTGCTACAATGTATATATTAAATATATTTAAACAGATTGTTATATTGACTGTGCGTGGTTGATTTTTCTTTTTGACCTCAGGCGAATATATTGAACAGATGACGTGTGCATGATTGCATGTGGGTATTTACAATATAAAGAAAAATAATGTAAACATTTGTATATATATATATGCGTATGTGATCTATACTAATTCATTCGTATAATTTAAATTTATTTTTGCAATTATGTTCACATCATCTGCAACATTTTTTGTATAATTCTTCCTTTCATATATACACGTTGATGACTTTCGTCGAGACGGAGCCATTTGTGTGTTCACGCATGATCTCGATAAGCACAAGAAGAGTTTTAAAAATAATAATAAAAAATTCCCCGATGAAGGAGAGACATACATAATCTCCCTGCTTGTGCGAAGAGACCGCGGGCGAGAAGACGACAAGGAAGAAAATAAGCAAAAAATAAAAAGTTATATAAATGAACATAAAATAAAGAATTTTTTTCTACCCGCAACGGACACCAATAATTTTAACGAGGTCCGCGCGCGCGTATATATATATATACATACACACACAATCTCTCTTCTTGTGTCTCTCGCAGGCGATTGTCAGCCGCTGCAGTTTCTTAATTTTAATTGCAAGCTCCATTCTCAACTGTATCCGCGATACACAGCGCGATGGTAAATAAGTTGTTCTCACTTCAATTTATTTATTTATATTTTTTTATTTTTATCTTAATTCCGTAGAGTTTATCGCGAATAATCCGCCAATACTTTTTATATCCACCACCACAAATTATTCTTATTCAATATATGCATGTATAATATATATTATTTATAAACACTTTTTTTTAATTTGCGCGCGCAAAATTTTAATACATCGAATTGCATGACTCTCACAACTTTACACGCACGACTAACCACAAACAATATCCTCACGATCAATGCCTATAACCAAAAGGAATTTATTATTTTCTCAAGGATAGAGTATGAGAGAGCATAGAGAGAAATGAGCTTGGCTTGTATAACTTTCTAAAGCAGACTAACTAAAGTAGAATTATATTAATTCACATATATATGCATATATATATACACACATTTTCCTTTCCCCCTCGTTTATTTATCTATCTATCAATAAACTTTTCTTTAACCACATAGCAATTTTTTTTCCTCTATACCTATCTATAAAAAATTATGTATATGCTGCATTTATATTAGACATTTTATACAATCGTCAAAATGACGAGATAAATCAACGGCATCAATTCAACGTTCTCACCGATTGTACATGGAGAAAGAGAGAAAGAGGAATGTATAATAACGAGAATAAAGAAGTAAATCGGCATATCGATTACCCCGAATCGTGACGCGGGGGCGAAGCGAGATAAATTTCCACTGGGTTCTGTTGGCGGGCACCACGATACGGTGGAAATAAATTCAATGAATAATCCTCGCGAGCCCTCGAGAGACAATCGAGTGAGAGAATAGAGTATATATATAGTTTATTAAGAGACATATACTTTATACGTTCAAAGTATACATGTGTGTAAGTGCTGTAAGGAAGAGAATAAAAGATATTATATGGATATATGCAGTATATACATATGAAAAAGGGAACGGGTGATCAGTATGGGCGTGTGTTACACACATGGACCTTATAATCAATGCAAGTATGAGTGAATAAACCCCTCAGGATATCACGAATCCTTTTCCCGTGTGTATACATATCGTTTATTCGTTTTTGCAGAAATGTATTTTATTATTTTGTATTTATCGTTCAATACCAGGACACAAAAATGTCTTTTCCTCTGGTAATAATAAAATATATATTAGTATACTTGCTGGAAATTCACCTTGAGAATTGATCGAGAATATAAAATAAATTTTTATGTATCAAAAATAAATGTAATTTTTCCTCTTTATACATTTTCGCGCATAAAAAATTAATTTGCATTTTTTAGTGTTTCATTTTGGACCACAACAAACACCTAAAGTTATATCTTTTACCACGTTTATACAATGATAATATCTGACAGTGAATAACACACGTAAGTGTACAGTATGTCTGTATCCGTTATGGTATATACACACAACTAAACCTTTTACTCGCATCGCCGACTTCAAAAGCCAGCCGCAATATCTCTTTGACTATAATCTTCATATTCTCCTATCTTTTTTCTTCATACTTTTCTCCAGCTATACAAATAAATATGAATATATTCATATACATGTATGATGTAATGTGTCTCCTAGCGTTGTCGTTTATATATACCAAGATGATTTCAATCGACACTTTTATACTCAACTTGATCCATAAGAAAAAAAAAAATTTATAATGCATCGCCACACAACACAATTCATCTAGAGTGAGTATATGCATGTATATATCTCTATATAACTTATTATATATTATAAATAAAAATGAGGAAAAGGAGAAATATAATAGTGGAAGAGTAAGAGCAAGATGGAAATGAGAGAAAGGGCGATATCCTCGGTAGGACGATTAAGGCCACCGGAGTTGAAATGCGATCCTGCGAAGATCACACTGAGGGCATCGGTCTCACACACCCGCACTGATGTTCACCAGCATTTCCTGACTGGAAATTATAATCCGCCTGCCTTACATTGCGGTCAGATAGACGTATACGCACAGATATAATCCCCTAACGGATCAACGGTAGTTTTCAAAGACTCGCATAAATATTTCGCACAGATGCTCAAAACTATTTCACTCTGAATGATGATAAATATATTTATCATTATAAAGCTGTAGAGGATATATATATAATGTGTATGTGTGTAGAATGCAGGATGTATGATATGTTTAAAGGACTCCTCTTCTTGTTGATGATTTTTATTTTTTTTTTAAGAGTGTTAAATATTGCGTTCCTTGTGACACGTCGTAAGTTCATGGAGACACAAGACAAAACACGATAGATAACGAACTTGTGACCACTACCACCATCATCACCTTTTCCCCTTGGCGTTTACCTTCTTCGCGCTTGTGTCTGGCGGTTCTCTACCGAGTGGACTTTTAATGAGGCACCCGCCACGGGTATTCCCCCCGATAGCATCGCAAAAGCGCATTGTTATACTGCGGCGTCGTCCGATTCCCTCTTGCAAGGTCGAATCATCCATGTTTTTCTTTTTTTTTTCTACCTTTTATATGTATCCTACGTTTTCTACTGCGCGACTTCTTTGCTCGCAATTTTTTGCTGCTTCATCGTTTTATCTTTTTGTTCGTATACGATATAAATGCATATATACTATATTTAAAGTGGATTAGTAACAGGGCTTTTTCAGTTAATGCTTACAACCCGTGGAAATGCGTGGATTATTTCTCAAGATTTATTCATTGGAGAATATAAATTATTATAATGGAAATTACTTGTAATAATTTTTTTTGTATTGTTTTTATTTGTAATATTTTACTTTTCATCAATCTTATACACTTTTCTTCCTACATTTTTTTCAGCTCTTCTGCACTCTGACAAGTCTATTCTCGTATATGATGTTTAATTTTTTTTTGCTCTTTGTCTGTTTGTGCACGGAGCAATTTGTTTGCGCGAAGAAAAAGGATGATAAAAAAATATTAGCGTGTCTGATTGTCATTTCACGAGTTTCAACGCTGGATGAAATAATCTTATTGTTGTCAGATAAAAATATTTACCACTTGACGATTAATATTGTATCTTTACATTCAAATATTTTTTATCAATTTCATAAATATATATTTATGTTAATTTTCTCTTCTATTCATTTCTATTTGCATCCTGTCTTTGATTGTAGATGGTACCGCGTGATAAAACCATCTAGAGCATGTATTAAAAGTACAAAAGTCTAGGGAAGTGCGTACATATATCCGTTGAAATAAAATAAAATAAAATAAATATAAATAAAAAATAAATTAAAGAACAAAGCCTCCGCCGGTTGTAAATAATTGCCAAGTGTGTCGTTCAGTTATGGAAAGTAATGGGCAATAGCCAGTGCTTATAATATGTATGAAGAGATATATGCACATGGGATTTTGCTACCGAGTATAGAAATTGGACGAACATCAGAGTGAATCCCTGTATGGATCTTTCTATCCTCTTTCATTATTTCTTTCTTCCTTATTTAATTCCTTATCTCGCCCTCTCTTCCTTCTTGTTCTTTAGATCCCTGAATTATCGAACCATCGTTATATTCTCTCGTTAACTCGTTTATGACCCCATCCAGTTGCTCTCTTTTTGGACTCTACGGAAGCTTACACGTATAGAATTCACGTAAATTACGATACATTTATTATTGTATCCGTTTAAATTGTACTTTTTTAGTATTATTTATTACTATTATGTATTTATTTATTTATTTATATTTTTGTTTCATTTGCAGGAAGAAGGAGGAGATGAAAAGAAGCTAAAGTATAAAAATATTTAAAGCCTAAGATATAATATTGAAATCGAAGATGATGATGGCTGATCAAGTATTTCCGCAGGGCATTGATCACTAGTCAGAGATATAGCTTATCCTATACGCGAGCCGGAAGTACCATTTATATTCGTGGAGAGGCGATTTCTACGTCTGTGGATTGTAGATATTGGTAAGAAGGTTGAGGTAGAGATATAAAAAAAAGAAAAAAAAATGGTGAGAGTAACAGAGATGGCGAGAGATGCACTTGACTCTTGCATTCGCCAGGGATTATCGGACGGTCGAAATCTGCATAGACAAGTCGTGAACCATTAAACCTGTCGGTACAGGCAATTTTATGGGCCCTCATAAACCATTTCCTTTTATCCCTTATTGGGATATTTTTTGAGTGGCGTTTGTAAGTGCAATGTTACGCAAGGGATTATATATGGTTTTGTGGCGTCTTACTTTGACGCACCAGGTGATGAAATGATGGAATGAGGATGGCGAGATGGAAAAAAAAAATAACGAAGAGGAAATTGTTCAGTGCTTCATGAATACAGAATATAATCAGAAAATTAATGATTGTACGGTTATATATGTATGGAAAAGTGATTAGCAAAGCTTGTTTCTGCGTCAATTGGGGATTGTTAATGTTGAAATATTTATATAAGACGAGAGAATGTGGCAACTATGATAAAACTATAAAATTATGGATTACTATATATTCAAGAAAGTTGACGGGGGTAGTATAATCAAGAGAGATTGACATATAAAACTCCACCACAATTTACTTGACGTTTATGGCGTCCTCCCACTAAAGTCAATGACCAGACAGAGAAGAAAGAAAAAATATGAGGAAGTGTAAGGGAGAAAGATCATGAAACTTTATCTTAAAATCTTTTTGTGGCGTATTTCGCAGTTTGAAGCTTAAATGTATGTATATTTTTTTGATCTCTCTCTTTCTCTATCACTTTTTCTCTGCATCTTTCTCTTATCTTCGTCGTCATTTTACGACCAAGAGAAAGCCGTAAATTCAATCGAACAAACCGGATAAGACCTTTGGATAATAAACGTAAGCGAGATATAAAAAAAAAGAAACGAATAACGAACGAAAGATTTGCACCAAGAAGGATGATAATAAAATTGAATTCCATTGAATTATCAAACTGAAACAATTTAATAATAAAAATTATTCATGGTAGTAAAACAACGTTCATCAAGTAGTGGGGGTAAAATCAATGAAGAAGATAAATGCATTTGCCACAAAATGTATTTCAGATATTTTACAATTTGCTAAAAAAATTGATGGGAGTGAAACGCCCGGGGGAAAAAAAAGTTTGTGAGAATAAAAAAATGGACACTTGGTGGAACAAAGAAACCGGAAGCTACAGGTCCTTCTGCTGCCATTGGAAGTTGAAGGAAGACGTGGAAAAAAAATTGGTAAAAAGTAAAAAAGAAGAATAGGGAGAGTATAAAAAAAAAGGAATCAATTTTACAAACCGCATTGAATGTGAAAGATGAGAAAATAATTTGCATAAGAAATCAAGTTTGAAGACGCGAAAGAACCTGCACATCCACCTATATTCCATTGAACGCGCATTCGAATCCTGATGGCGTCGTTTCCTCTTGCATGATTTATATTATAAGTACACTATATACATATATACCATATGAATATATATACAATCATGGAGGAGACATAAGAGAAGAAAAGAATTAAGAGTGGAACGTAACGAATCATTTCTCATTAACGAGTCGGTTCGTCGTCTGATGAACGGATTTTGCGATTAACGTGAAAGGCTTTTGAGCATTTCAGATTAGTTAGTTCATATCCGGTGTAAAAATGAATATTGAAACTTCAATTAGTTGAAGTTAAATAAAAGAATTGAGTAAAAGCCTAATGAGAATTTAAAGCCGACGATACTTTCATCCTTTTGTATTTATTTACTTTTTTATTTTTCTCCTGAAATAATATGTTTAACATATATTCAGAATTTTTGGACTTTGCATTGATCTGGGAACGTAGTCACGGTTTAAACTTCATGCATTATTGAATTCGCAAATTTGTATCTCCTACCGAAAAGGTTTACCAAGTACCCATTGCGACGAGGATCCTTTTTTGGTTGACATGATGAAAAGAATTTGAACGGAAAGTCTGAAAGACGCCACCAGATCGTTGTCCTTTGCATTTAAAATATATCATTCTTTATACATATATAAATACTTTATACATATATTTTCTTTATGTCACAGTGAATTATTCGTGATTATTCTTCTCGATATGATCGCATTTTATATGTACGTTTGCGAATATAATAAATATACATGAGAATGATAATACGGAAATAATCGATGAGAGGATGAAACAGAAAATAATTGTATATTTACTTTTTATTATTAAAAATTTTCATTTTTCAATTTAATCGTGTATACTTGCAAGCGACGTTAGTTGATGGTTTTTCATCTAAAATCTTTTAACGAGGTGTTGTGTCAAGGTGTGTCTTCATTCAAAAGATTTACCTATGCCAAGTTCAGGGTTGACCACAACACACCTACGCACATTTCAACAACGGTTTATTTTCTATAGCATTCCTACATATATACTTAGACTTAACAGTATATATACTTATATACGTGCATTAGTACATTCAAATAACGCTGCACAAGATACAATTGACGTCATGACGATGCAAGAGAAGAGCGTGTTGGCACTCATTGGATTCATAGAATGCAATAATTCTCGATTAAAAAGACAATGGGAAGTTAAACAAGACGATAATACGCTTTGTTTGTTTGAGAATATAATACACATTTTTGCGCATCGTCTATTTTCTATTTAAATACTCGAATGAATAAATATAAACGTATATATATATATAAATACATATGACTTTGATTAATTTTGTATTATATTCTCCTCATTGTGACAAGATAGAGTCAATTAATTTATTGAGATAAAATTATCTCTGCGGATTTCTTCATTGGCATAATTTTTTTTTTCTATCAAATAAATTTATCAAACAATCAAATTAGATTTATATACTGATGAATTATATTGAGCTCTTGGAATAATGCAATAAATAATATTTAATTTTAGTTGATTGAGTAAAAAAATGATAGAAGAGAAAAATTTCTCGATAAAAACTTTATTGTAATTTTCTATTTTTATTTAATGCTGCACGCACATATCGCTCCTCGCGTCAAACGGGATGAATTTCATACGACCCGACTGGATACCGATTTACGCCATCGCATATATAAAACCCGTCGATCTTGTTTGCGTGCAGCGATGTGGACATGCTGTGCCACGTCGTCTACTCGCTCAAACAAAACGATAATGTGAGAACTGGGCGGTTGATAAAACAAAGAAGAAAAAAATCATATGAAAAATAAAAATAAATGTAAATAAATAATAAAGTTAATAAAGAAGAGATTGATGGCAACATGTATATATAAATATTCCTATACATGTCATTTGCAAGTACAAGAATTGAATTAAATTAAAAAATAAAAATTGTATATAAATTTAACTCACCATACACATCACTTTATTTATATGACAATTTCTCAATTTCATAATTTACAATTAAATCTCAATCATAACTACTTTCGAATGTAATATTAAAAATTACAATATAATATTTCTCTGCAATTCCATGTATTGAAATTGGTTATGTGAGTATAAATTGGATGTTGGATTATTACAAATGAAATTCCATAGAGATATATCGCAAAGGCGGCACACCATCTAACGGCAGATAATAAGAACAGAAGGTCAGATAGTTGAGGGACAGATTGTGCGAGAGGATAGTTAAAGAAGAGGCAGATCACAATCAAGAGAGTATATATATGAAGAGAAGTTTTTGCCTTCACTTCAACGCTGCTGCTGTTGCTGATGTTCATAACTATGTATATTGCTAACTGTATATGCATGAATGTTTGTACATATCCCGTTGAGGTGAAAAAGAAAATAGTAAATGCGTATAACTTAGCATTCTCTCATTCGTCTGTGCATTATATATATACATATGCACATAAAACTATTATATATACGTATGTATAAACGCGTAAAAAATTGTACACAATATATTGTGTACAATCGATATAAGATTATTTGTGGAAGGTGGTAGCCAAGATCTTTCTCTTTATAAAACCATACAGTATTTAACGAGGATATTGGTATCGCGAGAGCGAGTGCAAGAGAAATATAAAGAGGGATGGGCGAGTGTGAGAGAGGATATGGGGGGCATGTAAAGGGGGTATATATGTATGCATGTATGTATGTATGTATGTAGAACGTGAAGGGAACCTTTATCGTCTGGCACACACGAGAAAGTCTCAGGGAAATAGACGCGCCTTCGCGTTAGAGATAAAAGGACTATGTAGCTGACTCAATTCAGCCATTTTGTATTGCTCACTTTATTTTACTCTCGCTTCTATCTTGTATATGTTTGGGTGTATGTTAGCTTAGTGTATTATACACGAATTGAATAATTGTTGAGTGTACGAGGCAAAGAGACCGCGTAGTAAGATTTTTTTTCATTATTATAAAATTTTTTTTCAGTGTAAAAGATGAAATGAAAAATTTTTTTAATAATTATCTGTCATTTTATAAGGGCTATATAAAAGGTTGCAATTAATTTCTGAGGTACTAACAAAGTACCAATATCGTGCTCCGACAATTGAATCGATTTTTCACGCGTTTGTTTTATTTTCCAATCGAGTTATTGTGATGTTGTTTATAGTGGGCATTTTATATCGTGATGGCCTATCGTATCGCGAGAGTAATACTTATAGAAAAAATTGATCTCAATTTTCTTATAGCACCTATATGCAATTATATACACCTACAGTGAATTATAAATGTTGGTATTTAGTACAAATTTAATGGGGAAATAAATAAAAAATAATTTGTTATGTAGATTAATATTATTACTCGGACAAAAATAAAATATAAATGACACACTGATCTTTGTATACAATTTAGTTAAATTGCTTGAAGGGCACGGGGTTTTGTGTTTGTAAAATTGGCTATTTTCACACCCGACATAACAGCAACTCAATATATGCGTGTACGCCCTCCCTCTCGTTCCGACACACCATTGCTCTATAGAAATTCCTCTTGTTCGTTTTCTTTTCACCAAACACCTCGCTCCATCTTCTCCTCATACACCATATTCTTTTGTCTGTTCTATTGCGACGAAAGATCTAACCCAGTGCACATTTCGTATATCCTATACATATTTTATTCACCACCAGTCTTCTCTATACCTACTTAAATATTCGTGTGACTAATTACATTATTATTAACCACAGTCCGTTTATAATTATAAAATGTGCCTGAAATATTTTCAGAATTCTCCGAATTTTATTTGTTCTTGTAGAGAGTATTATAGTGTTTATTAAATATACAACAAATTAATTATTTATATTGAATATTGAATAGAAGAATTAAATTAATATTTAATTTATTAATTGTAGAGCATTTGAAAGAGATTGAAGAGTGGGTTTTAATTAATCTGTAATTAATTGAAAGAATGTTTAGTATGTTTATATGTATATTGATAGTTGTATAAAAAATATAATGAATGTGTGTGGCGGTGCGTGTTTGTATGTGGGTATATTTATGTATGTGTTGATTCAGAAAAATATAACATTTTGTGGTGAAGTGGAGAGCGAAGATTATATCGGCACTTGGTACACGCCTGCTTGGACTTCTTTCCCCTCGTTCAATTTTATCTTGAATCTGTGTGCTTGCAACTCTCTTGTCCCTTCATCTTCTTGCTCCTCCAAGATCTTTCTCTCCCTTATTTTTATACTCTTTCCCTCTCTCGATAATCTTTCTTATTTTTCCTTTTCTCGCACGATGTCATCGTTCGTAAAAAACTAGACGAAGATTTCTCGTTCAGGCAAGTAAATTGGTTCAGATGCCGCCGATTGCGTCGGCTTTTCTCGAAAATAATAAAACAGAACTGGATTGAGTGAGACTGAACGGGGAAGAAGGTAAGTGAACAAATGCGGTGGACATCGAGTCACGTTCTGTCGCGAGTTTCCTGCACGCTCGTGCGACCGATTACGTGATGATTTTTATTCCCTGTCTAGTTTCACACAGATAAAATCATAGAGTTGATTTTTATAATAAAAAAATACAGGAAAAATAAATAAGAAGTTATGTTTCTCCTAAAATTACGTGACTTGAATGACAAAAATACACGAGTATACATTTATGTTTAGATATATTTTTAATTCAAAGTCTACGAAAATTTGTCTTATTGTTCTCGTAAAATTTATTGGACTGGATCCTGCTGACTTGTCGGCTTTGCTTCCACGAAATAAAATTTTTTTTTTATTATCTTATCATGTTCTAAATGTCCTGCGTGAGATGCGACCATTCATCTGTGCGCAATAATTGTTGATTCGAAATGGTTGAACCGATAAATCAATAATATTTTATACTCAATTAACAGTGGATCGCTTCGATTAAATCCCTCTCTTTTACTTCAGTATTTTTTTTTACACATCCCTTGCCCAGATTAAGCTGCGCTGCATCGAACACGAGACAAAAGACTGCGTAGACATTAATCGTAAGAATCCCTAGCGAGCTAACGAACTACGCAAAATTTTTTAGCACCATTCTTTCTCACTATATCATTCGTCACATGTAGAACGCGAGGACGCGACGACAACGACGACTTTAACCATACGACGACCGAGAAAAGACCGGCGTGACGACTTTGTTTGGTCACGGGCAAGCGTGACCCACCCTGGAGTCACTTGGTATGATGGAAGGTATGGAATTAAAAGTGTACGAAGAAGTGTGTGCGTGATTCTCTCATCCATGAAACGGCGTGATGTATGGTTATGCTTCAGCAAAAAGGGCGTGTTAATGTTGGTGAGTTCTCAGCAATAGACCATAGACAATCCCCACCATTTTCATTTATCATTTTGTACATCAACATCATTTTTAAAGATTGTTCATATAGCTTGTCACAATAACGACATAAATAACTGAGTAATTTAATAAATAAATAATTATGTTGATATATTATAAACCCCTTATTTTCAATAAGTCTTGATTATTATAATTAGTTATACATTTTGAGAATTCGAATGGTATTGAATACACAATTGAATTTATATATTTTTAAAATAATAATTCTTGTCGATGGAAGAATCTGTTTGTAGCGAAGGTGGAAAATAAGCAAATGGAGAATTGTTTTCATGGGATGAATAAGACAAAAAATAAACAATTCACGAGCCATTGTATATAAGAAGGACAATGCCATGGAGAGCAAAAAAAGTTTGGTATCGAACGAATAATGTTGGAAGCAATCTACATCTTCGATAATAAATATCATTGCAAGCCTTTTCTCTCTGTTACTTTTTATTTTTTCATCTTGTCTTATTTTATTTATTTTTTTCTTCTTACTCTTGTTCTTTTAGGTTTTATGAATTGCATGTGTGCGTGTTCGCACTCTGATCGAGATGTATATATAGATATATGCATGTATATGTATACTAAAATATCGGATGTGCAAAGGTTCTTCACGAAATTCAACTCCAAGCAAAAAATAAAGATAATAATATGAAAGTGGAATTCATGAAGATTCTCCATATGGTGTGAGATAATAATTTTTATTCCATTATATTATTTATTTCTTTTTTTCAAAAAAAATAAAGTAAAAAATGAGAGAGAGAATATTAGTTTGCTTTTATTTAAAGTGAGACCTCAAAGGTGATGAGGCACAATATCTTTCCGCGAAGCTCTTAGTCTGCTCAAACGGATCCTTTTACGGGGGACGAAATGAAACAGATGAAAAAAGAAAAATGCTCTTATATGTATATATTTATATAAAAAGGATAAAGTGAGACAAGCGAAGCAGCGAAATGGCGCGCGAAGAACAGGAAGGTTCCGAGGACAAGATAAGCCTTTGTGCTGGACACGAAAATACTCTGCTCTTTCTTTCTATGTGTATGTGTGTGTCCTGAGACAACGGATATCGTGTGCATGTCTCACATTTCGCGAGCGAGTGACCATCATAATTTACCAAAATATTTTTTTCTCATAATATTTTTTTTTATATTTTTAAACCTTATGTAAATACATACATATCGTGTATTTTTTTTTCTATGTCCTATCTCGTGTTCTCATAATAAAAATATAAGATTGAGAATTATATAAAAAAAAAAAATTAACTGTACATTTATATGAACTTACGTTGGGATTTATAATTGAACAATAACTCGTAGCGCGAAGAATATTTGATTGCCCTTCGCTTCATCAGAGCACTCATAAATCATCACGAACTCTTTCTTGAATTTATTCTGTCGTTTAAAATTATATCTAATAATAAAGTAGGTAAATGCCAATAATTTATAATTCAAAAATATTTTTCCATTTGCCCACGATGACAATGATCAATCGACTCATTTCCATAGATAATAATTTGTATTGTTTCATCTTCGTTTCTTCTCATTCTCATCTCATTTTTTTTTTCAACGCGAGGTACCGGACGAGTTTACGCTCTTCGTTGTGAGGATAAATCGATTCGCAAGCAGATCGAGGTGAAATCGATGGCAACTATTTTACCAGCTTGCGTTTATCGCGTTTAATGCTCCATTTGTTGCACCACGGGATTTCTCTCTTCACTCTATATGAGACCGCACATGATCTCCTTTCGAGTTTCATGGGCCCTCTTTATAACCATACACACTCGTTTTATTAAATTTTTTTTCCATTAACTACATATATACATATATATATATATATTTGTATGAGATGAAATGCAGTAATCGGTTTCGGGGAATCGGTAGCCCGAAAACCATAAATGTATTTACTTCCAACCATCGAGTTTAATTCTTTACCAAATAAAGATAAAAGTTGAAGAAAAAAAATATCGATAATTATCCAATAATTTAGCATTATTATTGGTATTTTTTTTTTTTTACATTATCAATTTATCGATTATCAATCTATTGCTATAACGGAAATTATTCACTTCAGTATTGTTTATATACAATTCCTCGTGCAGCATCAACTGATAATCAAAATGTCTGAACAATTCAAGTTAGAATTAATTTTACTTTAAAAGGCTGGAAAGTTATTGACTTCAACCTCGTGCGTTCATTCTCTTCTTGTTCTGTTATGCAACTATACATATAATACATACACATGAAGTTATCTCTGTGAATGTATGCATGCATATAGTTCTTCTTCTTCTCTCTCTTCTTCTTCTCCATTTTCTTTTATCTGTCGTTGAGTTATCAGATCTGGCGGTTGTCATCTCGAGAAGAATTTACTGACGACGGTATATACACACACCCGAAGAGGAATATTCGCACGTGCGGAAGACGCTATCATTGCTGAAATATCTCGCGCGATCCTCGCAAATTTTCGCGCCATGAATTTCCGGTGTATTTTTTATATTCAACTCAAGTATCATACTTCCATTTAATTTTTTATTTTTACAAATTTCCATACTCTTTATTCTCTTGTTTATTTCTTCATTAGATAAATATTGATAATGAATTAATTTATAATTTCAATGGACTTACCAGGCATGCAGACACAACGAAATGTTCCGGGATCATCCAGGCAGGAACCATCATTTTGACATGGATGTGATTCGCACTCATTAACATTTGTCTCACAACGTGGTCCAGTAAATCCTTGTGTACAATTGCAGGCAAATGAACCAGGAGTATTCACACAAATACCATCATGCTCGCAAGGGGATCCTAAAGAGAGAACAAATATTAAAATAAATAAATATATAAAAATTAATAACAATTAATAAACATTAAAACAAAGACATAAAATATTTTCCAACTTGTGAAATTGTTAAAAAAACTTTCCCACAATGGTTATAAATAAATAGCACATTCTTATTTTATTTCTTTTTTTTGTCTTCGCTTTCTTATTTTATCGAAGTAATTGAATTCAATCGAATGGGAAAGTCTTCTCTTTCACGTGATGCTCTGTTATGGGATTATGTATGGGTATATTATGTATACTGAAGTACATATAGCAATCGCCATTGAGTTGACTTTTGCTTCGAGTGATAATTAAAAGAGCGAATGGACGCACACCGCATGATTAATACGATCATAAGGTCCAACGTATATGGGAGCAAAAGATGAAGGAGAAGGAGGATGCGGTGGTGAAGGAAGAAACCAGGTTGAGAGCGAGAGTATTCGTTTAAAAGTCTCTTTCTCTTCATTGGCAATAAATACATTCAACAAAAGTTGCTTAATTGGTCGTTCGATTCACCCAAATCGGTATAGAGTAATAATTAATGATAAAAAAATATTCAATATATATCATTGAAGTTATTTTTACACACCATCATAAAAGAGGAGAGAGTTAATTTTTATTGCAACTGATCTTTAACTGGTCACACTGTAAACGACAATTATTAATTAATAAATAAATAAAATACTGACGTTTATAAAATTCGATGGAATTTTTTTATTGTGGATATAATAAACAGGGAGATAAATAAATTTAATTGCCAATGAGATAACTAGATATTTGATAATGATAATAAATATAGTTATATATATAAAAATTGGCAGAAAGGGTAAATGGTAAGGGAGAGTGTGGGTTTTACAGGGAGTATCCAATTATTCCAAGTAAATTAAAGTCAACTGAAGCGTGATCAGGATTTCAAATCGACGGAATTCAGGGTACGATTATATTCTGACCGTAAATGGACACGCAGTGGCCACATGAGTTACTGCTTATATTTTAGTATGTATATATATATATATATTCTTCGACAGAGTGCAAAAGCCCGGAGGGACACGCGATGCAACGAGAAATTTCATGGTGACTTTATAGCGGTACACCTGCCACCAATTATCTCATATTTATGGACTTTTCCAAATGATCAGAGTAATATGAAATAATAATATGAAAATAAATAAATATCAGTAATAAGAAATGATAAAGTAAAATTAAAAAATTTTATGCTTATTTTTTAATCTAAAGAAATATATTTAATTGAGATTAACGTTTTTCTCTGAGAAATCTTTCTGATGAAGCCATATTTAATTGCAATAAGATTTTTATATGGAAAGAGTGTGTATATATAAATACACAGAGGAATTTTTTTTTTTTTTAAAGAATATAAATGTAGAATGTATAAGTATTCTCGTATATGTCTGATGTATGTAGTATATAGTGGCGAGGTAGATAAAAGGACGTGGGGCAATAACGCGAGTTCTCGCATACCGTTCTCGTGTAATTCACGTTCGTTTTTCCGCACATTGTAATTGCCGCCGTGCGTCTTCTCTCCAGATGCATTGCCGCCGCAGACGAGCCGTCCGAACGGAACAAGAAGCACATTGCCACGACGTGTTTACAGTTCCAGTGGCTCGTTGCGAATCAACGCTTCGATGATGATGATGATGGTGACGACGACGAAGAGTTTTTCGCGATGATGAGATGAGAGTAAGGATCAAAAAATAAACAGATATAATAAGGGGAAAAAAAAATTTCAGAACTATTTATTAATTTTCGTATAGCAAGTTGTATTATATTTTTCATCTGTTTATTTATTCTATTTATTTATTTATTTTTTTATAGTGAAGATTTGTTTTGAAAGTGATTGATTCACTGTTGAGGCACATGGCTGGCTGAGCAATCGATTAATAATATTCCTCTTGTCTTACATTCACTTTCTGATAAAATTACGATAGCTTCTTGAGAACTTCGACGCATTGCAGCGCTCTTTCTTTATATAATGTCTCATGTATTTTTTTTTCTCTCTTTTCATATTCTTGTATACACTTTTTTCACATTGCCCCGAAGCTCATATGCAACTCAGGAGGAACTTAATCCACCAGAAAATATGCAATCTAGATAATAACAGAGTCGCAAGACGATCGAGAGGTCATTATGGTCGTTATTAAACTTAAAATAACGTTTTAACATTTAATTAGATCCATTCGTGAGACGGTAGGATGTACGCTATCACGTATATGAAATAAAAATATATATATACAGTATTAAATACTTCCGAGAGCGTTAAAAAAAATTTAATGAAATAAAAAATTAAATAAAATTGAAAAATTAAAATATGAAAAAAATAAATGAATTTAATAAGATATAAAAATCATTTAATATTTATATAAAATTTCAATGTCCAGGTGTTTTTAACATGATTGTTGGATTTAATTGAGCAATCTTTTGAATATTGTATTGGTCGTTCATTCTTGGTTTTCTTCTTTTCAG
>JAQQBR010000003.1:5677812-5690598 GCA_030347285.1 Microctonus hyperodae | reverse complement strand
CATTATTTTATTATTTATTAATCGGCCAAATAACACTTTATATGTTCAAAGTACCGTTTGGTGAAACAAAATGAAGGATTAGTAGCAATATATATGATATATATTCAAGATTATGAATTAAAAATTATTCAAAAATAAATATTTCAAGCTATCAATACATTATTATATACATATATAATGTATATACAAAGAAGAGTTGGTATATTATAATATTATGTTGATGCGAATAAGAGAGGCATATCATTGATTCGCATTTCGATGCAAATTGCTTTCGACTAATGTTGAATCGAGACTCGTGGTGGTGCAGTAAGGAAGACTTCTTTCTGAGTATATATATAATCGCTTGAAATTTTTATACACCAATGGAAATGGAATATTGAGTGAGAAACGATGAAAAAAAAAAAATTTCTGTTTATTTACTGATATGAGACTATCACGACGAATCATTATATTGTTATTTATTTTTTTATTCTCTCTAACCAAATTGAATTCTCGGTGAATCGTTGATGAGATTGCAAATTTTCATAAGTATATAATATATAGTATATATATATCTTTTAAAGATTTCAATACATGCATATACATTAAAAATGATAACACGTTGTTTGAAAAAGCAAAAATATATTTTATTCGAGTGCAGCATGTATAGTTTATACACACGTGATTGAAACAAAGTCTGGTTCTATATTATCTGCTACAAAATTTATGCGAAAATATTTATTGTCTTTGTGGTGAATAATAAATGAGGAAGAAACAAAGAAGCTACAAAATATGTTAATATATATCGATAATTTTTTATTATGTCCATGTCCAAGACAAAAGAGAAAAGATATTACAACACTACTCAAAATTACCAGTCATTTTATCTATTTGTTTTAAAGATAGAGGAGACAGGAGTTCTTTTGTAAAGATTATAGTATTTAGTATTTTCCCCGTAGGCTTCTGAACGATGCGGAAGTTGTCATATGAAACTTCAACCAATGAGGGAGAGTCAATTTTAATTAAAAACTATATACAAGCCCTTCAACGAAGCGAGACTTGTATGCTGGTTTGAATTTAATGAAAGGAATAATATATATCACTGATGGTTATATTATATTTAATTGAACTTAACATAATCATATTTCATATATTTATATAAGAATTAAACGAAGATATAATTGTCAATAATAGCTCAACTATACCAATGACAGTATATTTGCTTAATACAGATTTAAGATTTTTTAGTTTGTTAAATCAATTAGCGTATATACTTCTTTGAATAACCAGATGTGGCTTCTATGTATATAATTTTACATGAATGAATAATTAACATGTGGAATTAAGTTTTGGAATTTATGTTTAAATTTTTTTTATTTAATCCTGACACTTTTAATGCTTCTTCTGACAATCTTATAGCGGTAATAATATATTCACTTTTAGTATTTAGCATGAGATAAAATTAAAAAACGAACAATCAACGTCGGGTTAATAATTGAAGTAATGGTGTGAAGTGAAATTGTCGAAGAATATATGAAATAAAGTATGTAGAAGTGTAATTTAACAATTGGTATTGATTGTGTGGAAGCAAGTGGCGCAGGAGCTAATTCAGAAGCTATGACGATATTCATAAACTAGTTGAGAGAGAAGTCAGCTGTAAAATATTTCATTACGCGTACGATGTAATAAATGTTTATGACAAGAGTCTCGTCGTTGTCGTAGCTGCAAGCAAACAGCTAACACATTGGCTAGACTTTTATCCGTGACTTGACGACTGGTATACCTCAAGTGTATAGTGTACTTACTTCGTGCATGAAGTTAAATAAACATGTACAAAGTGTGCCGACTTTAATGCATACCAGCATATGTATGTATAAAACACATAACAAAGAATTTCTAACAATAAAATTAAATTGCCAACAGAATTAAGAAGAAAAATAAAATAAAGTTACATTCAATTCAAATATTTTTGTTATGAAATATGAATGATAAAGAAAATATCAATGATATATTTAGTAATAATTGTATAAGAATTCCGTTTTTATCTTTGATAATAAATATTTTTTGTTCAAACGTAATGAAATTCTGGATACTTTATATATTTGTTATAATGTGAACATTTTTCATTATAATTTTTTACTGAAAGGAAAGAGAAATATAAATGGATAACTCTAATGCCGATGTGACATTTTAACAACTCGTTTCCTGTTTCACATATTTTTTCTTCATTTTAGTTCGTTGTTATCTTTATTTTTTTTTGTTACTTTCAAACTGTATATTTCTTGTTCATCCTTTGTTAATGGATTGTTAGTGGATTGAGCAATGGGATAATGTTTGATGCGCGCACGTGGGCGAATGTTTCAGATGTGCACGTTTGTTGATGATTTCGATTAAAATAATTAACCAACGTGTATATACGTCTATACACAAAAACATGTATACATGTATGTACACACAATGAAGGGATAAAGATCGATTGCGGGAGATTTTGGAGTTATCGCGCGTCCGGAAATTAACGGATCGCTCCAGCGAAATTGCCTCGTAAATTCCGCGCTACGTTGGCAGGTATATGTACATATATACACATACATATAAACACACTATACCACTATATTGAAGAAAAATAAAATGATGAAGAATGAGTTGCTTCAAAAAGCCCTCTGGGGGTACACGACCCTTGCTCATGACGAATGGGCCAGATTCATTGCGTTATCTAAACGAGTATCTTAAATTGCGCTGGTATATTTAACGCATCGAAATAGTGAGAGAGTTGTTGATGGAAAAAACTATATCGACACTTCTGATGACTTGGCAAACGCCAATGATATTTATCTTGAATATAACAATTAAATTATGAAGATATTTCTAAATGTCTTGGGTAAATGTGTGTAATTACGATAATAAAATAAATTTTTTCATTACCCTTGTTAAGTTATTTCGTATCGTAATTAATAGATTACAATGAGTTGTTGGGTGATGTTTACATACGTGGAAATGTTACGAGTAAAACGCGCACGAGAAAATTATAGTAGGTATAATAATAAAAGGAGCAATGAAACCTCAAGGACACGATGAATCGAAATAATCGAGATGGCTTTAAGCAGTTTGAAGGAGAGGGAGAGGAAGAATTGGTAAAGGGGAAAGAATAAAAAATTAAAAAAAAGAAGAAAGTAAAGGAAAAAAGTTAAGAAATGCCAAGACACATTACCGATATAAAAAAATTATTTTTTTTTATAAATCATCACTCATATTTCATTTGGAATTAAATTTTTTTTTCTTCCGAAACAGGAACGAACACGTATGGTATGAGAAGAGATTGACGAGAAAGGACGAACGAGAACCATGGGCAATCATCGGTCGTCCTCAGCTCATCAAATTTCGTACAGCGGAACGACGTGTATATATAAATATACATATGTGTATGTATGAGAATGGAGGAGAGAAAAGAAGAGTATATAGAAAGAGCCAAAGGGCGTTCTATCCCTCTCAACTCACTTTGCGAGACTCATCTCGGAACGAATTCCATCGAGGGTTCTTTTGGCACGAGCTCGAATTACTCCGTGTGAGACGAACGGGGGTGAAGATAAAAGAGAGCATCAGTAAAGTGCAAAATGAAAATAAAAAATACAAAAAAAAAAAATGCATCACGAGAGGTAAAGACAGCTGTTATTGGTTGGTTTTAGGTGCGTACCACGCTTCACCGATCGCATTAACGACTCATCGTCGTCGACTTTTCAAGTTATATAGCCAACAAGCACATTGTACAATCTTTCGTGAGCGGCACTTCTTGCAGCGGCACATTATATCTCATGTGAACGTGATATATAAAAGTGCATGATGCGCACGTTGGACAAACGTGCCAAATTGTTGGTTTATCATCATGATTATTGCACAAAACTATATGCATTATACAAAAACAAACATTAATATCAATTAATTAATAATAAATTGTCATATATTTATTTGATATAATAATTTCTAGGAATAATTTACGAGTTGTCTAATATTAACAACTGAATAAATAAATATTGTGCAAAAGTTTAAGTGAAATATTTTTTTACATAGCGATGAATTCACAAACAAAAAAATGATAAAAATATCACAAAGTTAGAACAGGAATATTAAAATCACTGATAATTGAAAATAGCCATAAAAGTCAAGGAATTTTGTGTCTAAAAATCCCCGATAGCCATTTTTTTATTACTATGAATATATTATTAGCCGATAATTTTTCATGCTGATAAGTTTCATGGATAAGATAATATGACACCGAGTTTTCAAATGCACATCATGTAGAGTTGCACTATTTTAGTATTCGTGGCAAATTTATTGCATACAGAACTGCTCCTGTAAATCTAATTTGAAAGTATCTCCATATTGTAAGTATCAATGAAATTTTTAAATATTGCAAAAAAATGATTAAGCGTACTCTTGAATTTATAATAATTTATGTTTTGTCGTCTCAATAGATTTTGCTCTTTATTTTAAATCTTATAGGGCAGTAGACAAAATGAAAGGTAAATATTTTCGACAATAGATATAAATAATTTTTCCTATACATAAATTTTAATAAGAGAAAAAATTAAATTCGGAATGAAAAAATATTCTAGGATTTATTGAACCAAATCTTTTGATAGGATGGCTAGTGTTATTTGTAGTGCCTGTGATTTATTCTCAAAAGGTAAAATAGTATTTTGCTAGTGTATATGGATGATTTTAAATTATGATTATCTATTCATTTTATATAGATACATGAGGAGATGAATCAAAAAGAAAGGGAACAAGTATTTATGTCATCAAATGGTATTAGAAAATATTTTCACATAATGAATTGTGATAATTCTAAAATTAATTGTGCTTCAGCTCAATTTATTCAATACATTTATTTTCCCAGTACCTGACTATGAGATAGTAGCCATTCATTGGCCGCGACTTCAGAAAAGGGATGCACAGAATAAATCTGTTGTTCAATTAACGGCATTTGGAAATCATATCAAATTATGGCTTGATCCAACTAAAGGTATTTTGGCAGGGAAAAAAACACCAACATACATAGCAAAGACTGGACCTAATGGAACTATTATTCGTAAAATGTCACATGTAAAAAAATTACCTTAATATGAATAATCTCGATGGAGTTAAAATGATTCACGTGAGGAATTTTTCTCTATTTAGCTGATTTATAAAACAATGACACGTTTGTATGAAGATTTATCAGAAGCAGCTACCCTAACTCTCAATAGTAATCAAGATGGTCGGAAAAAAATAGTAAAGTATTTTTCCTCATGCACCATTCATATAGATTACATAAGTAAAAATACTGAATCAAATTTTATTTTTGTTTATAGACTGGTGTAATTGGTAAGAAAAATATCGTAATTCATTCACTACCCAAACGACTTGTGAAGAAAGTAGAAAAATATCGACGATCAATTGATGGTATTCCGGAATCTGACTATGATGACCATCATTATCATATTGTGTATAAGACAGCTCCAATACATTCTATAAAACGTATGTCATTTTATCCTCACTAATAATACTTCCTTATTTAATTTGAATGTAATTATATTATTTGATAATTTATAGCATTGAGGTATTTAGAAACTTCGAGACAACGACAGAAGCGATTTATTCCTAGCGTGGTCTATCCAGAAATTTTGATAATAATTGGACACGATCTATATCAATTATTTAATAAGAAGACATCCAAAATTATTCCATATATTTTGGCTTTCTGGAATGGCGTGGATATGAAATACAGAAATTTAAAAAATCCTAAATATAGATTAAATATCGCTGGTATTCTTCTAGCTCAGGTTCATACTTTCAATCTTTATAGAGTATTCATAAAAGTATCATACTAATGTAAAAGTTATTCATTGATTTTTAGGACCTTCAAGCTCTTGAATATATGGCGAAAAACATGTACAGTGATGGGAAATTGAATATAGATAATACTCACGACGATTCTGGAAAATGGTTATTTAAACAGGATCAATATATTCCTGTGAATAGCTACGATGCAGCAATCACCATGACATCGTAAGTTTTTAGCAAGAAATATTGTATGTACATACATACACATATATTTACCTTTGGAATCATGATTGCCAACCATTGATTAATCACAGAAATACGTTATATGACCCAAACTACCCTCACCAATCCATACTCGGTATCGCATATATTTCAAACATATGCATCGTGAATATCAACGAGAAAACTATGTATAAGACTGCGATAATTCTCGATAACGCTGGTTTTGGAGGAATATACACAGCGGCTCATGAATTAGGACATTTGTACGTAAGTGCTGTAATTATTTTAGCAAAGATTTTCACGATTCGTTATTTGCCAAGTATATTCCAGATTGGGTGCCAACCATGATGGTACATCTCACTTTAAATGCTCCGTTGAAGACGGCCAAATTATGTCAGTAAGTGTATCGGAAGGAGTGAAAAATTCGGGGGACTGGTCTAACTGTTCTTTGTTGAATTTCCAATCATTTTTAAAGTCTAACAAGTAATTTCTTTACTCATCTTATATCTGCTAACAATTACGTGTCATGGATAAAGAAAATATTCTTTTTTTAATAGATCAACATGTCTCTTTAACATACCTAAGGGAGTAGGTAAAGCGATAACGCGGTACTTACCGGGAAAATTACAGGATGCCAATGCACAATGTCAAAAAAAATTCGGAACTAACGCTGTAATCAATGAGGCAATATGTCAAAATTTGATATGCATTGCATTGGGAAAAAATCACACAGATCCGAACCCTGCTGCTGATGGCACCAGCTGCGGAAATGGAAAACTATGTCTTCATCTCCAGTGCATATCAAAAAAAGACATAAACTAACAATATGATTTCAGAAATGAATCGTAATAATATTCTATTGTTTACTTAAATATAGACGCACAAAATTTCGTTAATTAAAATAAACAAATAATAAAATATTACATATAAGAATATTATCATATTCTTATTTTCTGCACGGGTTGTTTGTATAAAATGAATATAAAAGGGTATAATAAAATTGGTTGAAATAAATTATCAAGATAGTTTTATTGTAATCCAAGAGCTTGAGACTACGTGAACAAATGAACTATTTTTATAAAGTCTTATTGTGATTTTTTAGTATGTGAGAAAATGTCATCGTAATAACTCAAAAATTTCATAGTATTTCCTTCATCGCTATTATATTTTATTCACTTGTCATTCATGCTCCCGACATTTTTCTACACATATATTTTTCGCCCACTCTCTTTCGTTCTTTCACTTGAAGCAAGCGGGCGGACTCCATTAGCCTCTCGGCGGCTTGTAATTTACCGTGCCGAATGTTAATGGACTTGGATGGCTCAGTCCCGCGGGGACAGAAGCGATTCAAGGATGCGGTAGCATAGTGACAGTTTAAAATCATATACTCATGTGTACCTAACATTGAACTAAGAAAAATTTAGAAATATACCATAAAATAAATTCATAATGATAAAGCACTCGATGTTCCTCAATCAAACTAATTTTAAACAATAATTTATCAATTGGATTTCAAATAATTAACGGTCTGCGATTGAAATATAATTCCCCTGATTACTCGCTAATAATAAAAAATATTTCACAATGCAATCAATGGAACGACTTACTATCATATATAATTGATCAATTAACAACTATCTGTCAAACCATCATAAACTATTTGAGGAAAATTTAAGAATCATCATGATCATCGCCATTAGATTGTATCAACAGATAAAAAAACTCGAAACGATTTGGATAAAAAAAAAATAAAAAAAAAGGAGTGAAGAGAGATAATTGATCCAAAGAGGCCAACATCATCATCTACCACCGAGTGGTAATGTTGGACAAAAAAAATCATATACATATATATCTGAGAGCTGGTGTTGTATAAGAGTACGATCAGACAGGGTCTCTCTTCCCACGTGGATTGTGTGACTGCGGGCACAACAGGGGAAGCTCTTTTGCCACAGCCTCCTCAATGTTTATATCGCACGAGAGCCAGATCACGTGAGTGAGACTTAGCTAAGAGTACCATGTATTATATGTACCTATACACACATGAATTCGTGTATGGTAGATGAGGGAGGCGGTATGGAACTTGTTGTTGTTGTCTGGCTGTGGGTGTACTTCATATGCGAACGAACACATGGACGAAGGAAGGGGGTTGATAGAATGAGAAACGCCTGCATATATGTACATGTACACATGCGGCGAAATGTCGAGGCTATCCGGTTACACCCTCTTCCATCGATACACACTCTTTATCTTTTTCTTTCGGTCGATGAACTCTCATTAGTTCGCGATTAGACAACACCTGGACAGTAAGGAAATCGGTAAAAATATTATGTGTATACATACAGCTGCAAAATGAAATATATATTTTTGCATGATGAATTTATTTATTTATTTATTTCAATTATCCATTCGTGTGATTAATATTTTTTTTAGTATTAATTTTTAAGAATATGTAATTTAATATTGGAATAATAATTATCTATCTGCAATTTATTCCCATGAATTTAATGTAACAGTGTGTGTGCTTGGTTTTTGCGGTTTGAAAATATTATAATATGTGTATATGTGAGTTTATACTAAAGTTTATTATTAACTTGTTCACATTCAAAGAATATAGAACCACTGCTTGTTGTGCATGTTCCTGCTTCTCATAATTCTCTTTTTGTTCTCAAATGTTCTTTTTTTTTCTCTATTTATTTCTTTAAGCAACACGTACCAGCACATATGCAAACTCTCAGGTTTTTGGTGAAAGCATTTCCACACTGAGTATAAAGAAGCGAGACAGGTTGTATTTTTTTTTGGCTTTTTTTTTCAACTCAGAGCAAAGCAGTTCAGGTCTTTCTTTTCATTTGTTGCTGCGGGTGCCTACTTGAAAAGGGAGAGCTCACTCGACAATTATGTTTGCATCTTGGCACTCAAATGTGAATGTATATATTACGAAGATGAAAAATAAAATAAAAAGAAGAAGAAAAAAGAGAGCAGGCATAACGACAGTGATGTTGATGACGACAACGATGATGACGGTAAGAAGAGTAAGTGAAAAAACAGACTGAAAATGAGAGGGTGGAATATTTAGACGCAAGAGAGAGAGTTTGAAAAGAGCTGTTCTCACGGTTACCTATTTATTTTTATTTTTTCTTCTACGTACTTGAGGGGTTGGCTATTGATAAGCTAATGGGAGACGGTGATAGATGTCTTGTTTGTTTTTTTTAAATTCTTCTTTCATGAGAACCAGAAATAGTGCAGACCATACTTTTATTTATTTTTATCAGGACACGTTCATAAGTAATGATTTAATGTGATTGATCTGTTATCGTATTCAATATATCTTCCGCATTGTGAATACATTTCTCATTGTTCATAAATAAACATGAATTAGTCAATGATAAATCGGCATATATTGATTTGATATAATAATTTACCAGTTGTCTAATACTAACATCTGAATAAATTAATATTATGCGAAAATTTAAGTGAAATATTTATTTTAACTGAATATTTTCTTACATGACGATGAATTCACAAAGAAAAAAATGATAAGAATATCACACGGTTAGAACAGAAATATTAAAATTACTGATAATTGAAAATAACCCTGAAAATCTAAGAATTTTATGTCTTCAAATTCCTGATAGCCATTTTTTATTGCTACGAACATATTATTACGAAATAATTTTTCATGCTGATAATTCTTATGGATAAGATAATATGACACCGAGTTTTCAAATATGCGTCAAGTAAAGTCGCATTATTATAGTATTCGTGGCTAACATATTGTGTGCAGAATCGCTCCTGTAAAAGTCATTTGAAAGTTACTCCAGATTATAAGTATTTATAAATATACTAAATTATTTTTTTCTTCCAATTTCTTCGTCACCCTATCTCGATTAATTTGTTAACTATCAATTACTTTGCATTTATCAATACAACGTAAGTATGTAAAATGTCACTATATAGTCTGACACGTCATCACGTTTAATTTATTGACACATCATAAGAATATGAATTTCACTTAGAATATTATAACTTTAGTTTCAAATCAGAAATTCATTAAATTCTGTATTAATTCATGCAGATATAATATTGTGTGCATGGCAAAAAATGAAACACGTTAATTAAATTTCTAAATAGTTTGAATAAAATAAGAAGCAATAATGCAAAATTGATTTATGATACTCCCGAATTTACAATTAATGATATTTTTGTTTTGCCAAATAGAGTTTGCTCTTTATTACGAATATCTCAGTGAAAAAGGCAAAATGAAAGGTAAATAATTGTAGCAATGAATATTAATAATTTTTTGATTATGTGGATTCTTATAAATTATTATATTAAATTCGTAATGAAAAAATATTTTAGGGTTTATAAGACCAATTCTATTGGTAGGATGGCTAGCGTTATTTAAAATGCCTGTTACATATTCTCAAAAGGTAAAACAGTATTTTGCTAGTGTGTATAGCTGATGTAAATTTTAACTATCTTTCTGTTTTATACAGATTCATGAAGAAATGAATCAAAGAGAAAGAGAACAAGTATTTTTGTCACCTAATGGTACTTGCAAATATTTTCACAGCGTTAATTGTAATAATTTTGAATTCTTGAGTTTTAATTTAACTTATTTAATACATTTATTATCCTAGTGCCTGATTATGAGGTGGTACCGATTTATTGGCCACGAGTTCAGAAGAGGAATGCACAGAATAGATCATTTCTCCAATTGAAGGCATTTGGAGAAGATATCAAATTATGGCTTACCCCAGCTGAAGGGTTTTTGGCTGGTAGAAACACACCAGTATATGGAGCAATGAGTGGACCTAATGGAACTATAATTTCTGAATTTCCAAATGTAAAAAAATTACTTGAATATGAATAATTTCAATAGTATTCAAGTAATTTACATTAGAATTTTTATTTAGATAATGTATGAGTATACTACGTTGTATGAGGAATTATTTGAAGCAGCTACCCTAGCCATCAGTAATAATCATATCAGTCGGAGAGAAATAGTAAAGTATTTTTTTCCATGCATTATTTATTTCTTACATAAGTAAATACAGTATATTCAATTTCATTTCTGCGTATAGAGTGGTGTAATTGGAATGAAAAATCTCGGAATTCGATCACTACCCAAACGATTTGTGAAGAAAGTAGAAAAATATCGACGATCACTTGATGGTATTCCAAAATCTGATTATTATGACCATCATTACCATATTGTATACAAGATCGCTTCAACACATCTTATGAAGCGTATGTTATTCTTCTTCATTGATAATATTTCATCAATCCGTTTGGTTATAATTATATTATTGATAATTTGTAGTGCCAAGGAATTCAATGAGTTCAAAACAACGTATGAAGCGATTTATTCCCAGCGTAATCTATCCAGAAATTTTAGTGGTAATTGGATATGATCTGCTTCGATTACTTCACAGATCAATAATCGGAAGTGTTCCATATATGTTGGCTCTCTGGAATAATGTAGATATGCTATACAGAAATTTAGAAAATCCTAAATATAGATTAAATATTGCTGGTATTCTTGTAGCTCAGGTTCATACTTTTGATCATTATGTATAGAGTATATTCATAAAAGTATCATACGAGTGTAAAAGTTATTCGTTGATTTTTAGGACCCCCAAGCTTTCGAATATATGACAAAAAACAAATACAGTGCTAAGAAATTAAATATGGATAATACTTTAAATGATTTTGGAAAATGGTTATTTAAACAGGACCAATACATTCCCGTGAATAGTTACGATGTAGCAATTACCATGACATCGTGAGTGTTTAGTATAAAATAATATATGTATATATTCACTCTGGAATTATAATTTTTAATGTTAACCCATAATTAATGAAAGGTATAAGTTGCATGACGAAACTTTGGATTCAAACTTCGATGGATTTGTAGCAGGGGTAGCTCATATATCATCTGCCTGCGAAGTGATTACCCACGAAAAGAATGTGAAAAAGACTGCGATAGTTTATGATAACGCGGGTTTCATTGGAATTGGAACAGCTGCTCATGAATTAGGACATTTGTGCGTAAACACTGTAGTTATTACTATTCAATATTGAAGGTTCATTATTTAATGAATATTATATTTCAGATTGGGTGCTCATCATGATAGCCTTGACCGTAGTGAATGCCGAGATGATTTTGATTATATTATGAATAGTATTAGCACTCCATCAAATAATTCGGCAGATTGGTCTAAATGTTCTTTGTCAGATTTTCAATCATTTTTAGAGTCTAACAAGTAATTTTTTCAGCCATTTTATATTAGTTATCAATTACGTGTCATGGATAAAAAAAAATTTTTTTTTTTCAATAGATCGACGTGTCTCTTTAATATACCTAATCATGTAGGTGACGTGATACCAGTAAGTACTGCGGCGTACTTACCGGGAAAAATAATGAATGCTGATGAACAATGTCAACTACTAGGGGGAACTCACGCTATGATTAATGAGAAAACTTGTCGAAATTTGATATGCGCTTGGTCGGGCCATCGAGTGCTAACAACTAATGTACCAGCTGCTGACGGTACTAGTTGCGGAAACGGAAAACTATGTCTTCATCAGCAGTGCATATCAGAAAACCTAATAAACTAACAATATAATTTCAAAAATAAATTGCAATAATATTCCATTGTTTACTTAAAAATATGCACACAAAATTTTGTTCATATAATAATAATAAAATATTACTATCATGTTCTTATTTCCTGCACGAATTGTTTGTATAAAATGAATATAAAA
>JAQQBR010000003.1:5665953-5677739 GCA_030347285.1 Microctonus hyperodae | reverse complement strand
GATCCATTTCGTTTGTATCATGATAATAAAATATTACTATATTACGTGTCTATTTAATTCTGCACGATTGTTATAAATAAAATAGCATGATAATATTTGTTTATCAATTTTTCACATTGTAAATAAATTTTTTGTCATCGCTCATTGAGCAAAGCAAAAAAATATTGAGAACATGAAAAAGAATTCATGATGAGTGAATTAAATTATCAGAAAAAGAAAAAATAAAAAAAAAAAGGACAACTTATAAAGCAAGGTTACGATATTGGACGCAATTGGTTTTTGGCGTTGAATTTTAGATATGTCAGCAGCATAAGAGATATATAAAATTGATCGCGCACGTTGTACGTATGTAAACCGTTTCATCTTGATGCGCGCAATGCAGTATCTATACCTATATACACATGTATCGGAAGTTATAATTATCGAAAAATCATTTGGTGATTTCAGGTCGCGAGATATCCAACAACGTGATGTCCAATTAGGCCAACGAGAATTCAAAGAGACGATTGCCGCGCGCGTAAACGAACGATCGATATGAAGTTGAGCGGTGTCTGCCGGCCACGTGTGGGCATTTCTTAAATAAAAAGTGCCGACCATTATATACATTACTACACATATACATGTATATATCTCATTCGCTCTTTTTCTCCTTCCTTATTACACTTCGACACTTGATCGTAGCCACGATCAAAAATTTTTTTATCCTCTCATTTTTAACATCATGCTCTGATACTGATGCCTGTTACTGCTGTTGCTGGTGCTGCCGATTATCATCATCACCGCGCAGTGCAGAAAATAAAGAAATTGATGTAATGAGAAGTGGAGCTTTAAGGTGAAGAGTGGTAAGCATAAGAGGAGATGAGAGAATGAGCGAATCAAAAAGAAGAGGAGTTGCTACATAAGACTGTTGTTGACAGTCAACGACATAAAAGACGTTCCCTTAAAGCGCCATGTGTCCTCAACACGCTCGTTTTAAATCTTCCCCCTTTTTTTTTCATACTTCGTTCCTCTCTTAACTTGGTCTGTTCCCCGAACGAACACTCCCGGAATCATTTCTTTTGCTTTTAATTTCACTTTTTTTTTTTTATATTAATCTTTTTTCTCCATGCAAAGGGAAATGTACATAACGCAATGTCGCAATCGTCGTGGGTGAGGCACTACTACTTCCAACGCCACACCAATGAATGCAACAGGTCTCCTTGAAGATATATACATGTATATGTTATTATGATGGCGCCTTCTGGTCGACCCATCTGCGAGTTGTGAGCACAATCTGCTTTTATGTATACATACACACAAGTTCTTTCCCGTTTTGAATATAATGCCGCTAAAGCAACAGGTCTTGTCGGTTCAGTTTATTTTTTCTTTGCTGTGTCTTTATATACATCATTTAATACAGCTTTTATAATTTCTCCCCCACGCTCATGATGTCTTTCATTAAATTCACTGTTTTATTAAATATACATGTGTGAATAATAAATTGTAGGAGTTTTGTGTCATCTTTAAATATTCACCCTTCCAAACAGTTCATCGTAAATTTATCTACAAGTGTGCACCCCATAAAATCTCACCCTAATTTCTTCTAAATATACACAAATAGAAACATTATCATGACGTTAATCTTTAGTGTACTGTCAATCTATCATGTTGATAATTTTAAAAGTACTCGCGTGAGAACATTTTTAATTTAAGTAAAAAATTAAGCAGGAATTTTTTTTTCCTTTTTTAATGAATTGAATTTATCAATTTTATTGATGACACTTTTTCTTCTGATAATTGTTTCAATTTTGTTTTTACATTTGTTTCTTTACTCTTTCTGTTGATTCTCCCTCTTTCACTTTATCATTTAAACTCATTTATAATCATATGTAGGTGGGCATTAGAGAGAATAAACGTTGAGAAATGCGATGGGAATCGAACACTCACTGTGACCTTACGAATACCGTGTCAATGAGTCTTAACTCTGTCCTATTGGCCGGCCAATGACTTTGAGGATTTTTTTTTTAATTGTCTTGAAGGTTTCATTGTTTTTTATTCTGATATATTGTGTTGTGAGTGTACGAGTGAGGTGAGGGTATAAAAAAAATAAGCATTTATAAGTGATGTAAGATTGGAATTTTCTTTTGCGGTTTAAAAATGATGGAATTGCGCAGCATTTTATAAATTTATATTATACAAAAGAGAGATCAAAGACAGAGACAATAAGTCTATGACAAGTGTATATATATATAAACGAGGATAAATATATGAAATTATACCAAACAAAAATGACGCGGTTAAGAACCAAGCAAATATAAAAGCTCGTGAATTCTATTAGTGAGCTGAATTTTTTTTTTCCTCACGATCTTTCAAGAGGATGATGCACATAAAGACGACAGCAACTGGCTAATATCTACCCGGCAGTATGCTCCTCCCATCTTTTGTGGTCTCTTCTTCGTCGTCTTATTCATTTTCAAAAAACCCTTACTTTTTTATTTGTTTTTTATTTTTTTCATTGTCTCTTTTGCTCTCCCGGGAACATAACACTCGTCATCGCGACCGACAAGAGTCCTTTGGGCAATTATAGGTCCGTGGTTTTTTGTCCACAGCAAAATTCATCCCTTCATCTCACCACAGCTTGAATGTATGTTAGTATGTGTAAATTGTATATGTACGCACTCAATCTTGATTTTCACCAATAATAATTCACAACAAACATTTTTATATTAATTTTTTACTTGTATAAAATAATTAACAAATTTATTATCAATGTCAAATACTGATATAAATCTGTAAAAATATTGCATTACTTTTCCTTGAATTTGAATTATTAATTTGTAGATTTTTCTTTTTTTTTTTTTATTCATCTTTACATCAATTATATTACCTCATGGAGTGCAATTTCAATCAACAATACACAGTCATTATTTACATACAGACAGACATTTAATTACCCATATATATACGGATATAATAACATCGACATTAAATGCCAAGTCATTTATATTTCAATGTCAATGGTAATAAAACCTAATTTATTTTTCTTACTCTTTCAGAAAACCATCTCTGATAAAATAAAATTATAATCTTCTTTTTATAAATGTATATATATATATATTAATTAATTGCAAGTAAAATCGAAACATTTTAATAGAGCAATTGAACGAGCAAGTGATTAATGAGATCACCATCACGCAATCCCTGTTATGTGGCGCGCAAGCGACATATCGACTAGTGTCTGAATGGAATTTGACTTAATAATATTTTTTGAAAAATAAATAAACATATATACAAACATCAGCAGGGGGTTAATGACCATTTGGAATCGGTTTGCAATTTTTTTTTCTCTCTTTTGCATTTTATATATCACGAATGGATTTTTATCGTGTCCGTGCGTGTGTATATGTTTGTGCACCCGCTTTAAATTCCACCAATGTCGGAATCCAGAGCATGCGGCAGGGAATACGTGGTTAATGGGGAACGGTTCTTATGTGGTCCATAGATATACATACATACCAGGCGATTACGAGCTATTACGATGGTATTAAATGCGAATCCGCGCGCACGTCACTTCTATTCACCAGGGCGAGGTAAAAAGAATGGATGGAAAGAGAGAAAAGTCACAGTGATAAGTGTTCATTTATATATATACACCATGTATGTATATATACATACATATACAAACAGTTTATATATCCTGCTATCCACTGAAGATACGTATAAAGGACGAAAAAGATAGAGAGAAAGAGTCATGGGTATTTACATCCCACGCTTTGCGTCGACCCTAGCGACATACGAAAATTAATAGGTCCCGGTTCGGTGACTAAAAGGCTCATTACATCACAGCAAGAGAGCAAAAGAAGTCGCGATCATTTTCATAATTTTTATTTTTATTCATATTTTTTTGTTATTCACAAATCTCTATCACGTTTTCGAAATATAAAAATTCTATTTAAATGAATATGAAACCATTAATTAACGAAGATGAAATAAAATAAGATAATGAAAACAAAAATGAATAATTAAATAAATAAATAAAATGATGGTGCTATTAATTAATTTATACACTAATAAATAATAATTATCCGTGTACCTATAAATAAAATAAAATGATTTTACAAGGAATATGGTTTTAATAAAAGAAAATTAATGCTGACTAGTAAACGATATAACTAAAGGTGCTAAATTGACGATAGGATATACTTTTCGCGTGTGAGACTAACGATCTCGTACGCGCGACGCCATTCCCGCTACATATGCAGATATTATATACGTATGTATATGCACGTCCGGTCTTCGTTGTACAACGCGCGTTGTATATATACATACATGCATATATGGGCTCTCACTGGTCGGTGATTACCGGGACCGATTGCGATGTAAATCGTATACCTACGTTCAATCACGTACGTATAGTGGGACCTCCCCGGCCTTCGACTGTACGCCGAGGGGCGATAGCAGTCGTGTACCAAAGATGTTCATCCCCTCCGTTTATTTTACTCCTATTCTCTGTCTCTTTTTCTCTTGGTTTAAAACACTACCTGGAACGAGTACCTCGTGATCGTGGCATAAAATCATTTGACTCAACATCAACTATGCTTTGGAATGAAAGAATTCAGTGGACAGTGGGGCTAATTAAACTTCCGTCTTTGAATAGCCACTAGTAAAGTTTATATGTATTTCAGTATTGTCAATTGTTTTTCTTTGGTTTTAAATTTTTATTTTTATTCTTTCGTTATTTTATTTTATATTGAATGTGACAATGGACGATTGGGATTGTAAGAAAAACATATATGTATATATATACCCCGCCCAATTACGCTGCCAATTTCTTCAGACGTGTTTGTCCCTTTTTCATATGAAATTAATCTTCATTCCGCAACGCGCAAGTGTCATCTTGCGGTATATAGGTGCTTCTCCTTTGACTGGACCTCCTCATTCTGTCAGCTTGATGCCGAACGTGAAGTGAACACCATACGAACGAACGGGTAGTCGTCATCGTCTCGTCGTTGTTGTTGCAATATAAAATGAGTACAGGTATAAAGCGCATTGCCACGTTCGCCAAGTGCCAGCACGAACCTAGTGCTTCTTGTCGCGCTTTTCCCGGTACCATCCTGACTCAGTCTACATAAGGCCACTTTTAACACGGGCCTCCATCGTCTCTTCTCAAGACTATTCCACTTTTTGTCTGATATCCCCGAGAGAGAGACTCGATGCCGATGCGCGCACGTCACTGCAACGATGCTATTCTCACTCTTCGTTTATACTTCTCTTTCTTATTCACTTGTGTCGACTCTTAAACTTCAATCACATGCCGTCCAATTGAAATATTTCCTTGAATTATTTTTATATTTATCTATTTATATACATCATGAATTTACTCATTAATATAATTTCACATCAGTTACTGAATCAATAAATTCAAATTTTACATTGATTTCATATAAAAATCCTTTAGTGTTTCCACATTTTTCTTCATATGTATAATTTTTTATTTATTTATTGAGATTGTAAAACTGTCTTTGAATTACAAGTTTGTAATATCCACGGTCAAACCGGATTGTGCGAGTTCTCCTAGACGGCAGGACGCTTCTGCCCAAGGTGATTGGAAAAACATAATACTAAGGGAGTCGAGACACGCGTGGGAAAGGTAATGGTGGGAGATTACTGTTTCCACTCATCTTTTTCATTTAATTTTCTCCTTTTTTTTTCTCTATCAATTTTATTTATTGTTTTCACTTTGTATTGTCTGCTACACGTTGCCTCTCATAAATATATATAACTTGTAGATACAAGATTATTGCGATGACTCTTGGAAATCGGATCAGTGACCGTTTTATATGATAAACAAACTTAATAGAATAAATAAAATAAAATACATACATACAAAAGAAATGAAGATGAAAAATGGTTGGTGAAGGTAGTTGAAAGTTAATTCTTCCTTTTGCTGAGAGGTCAGAGCATGTAAGTCCAATTAATTGTCGGTCAGCCCGCGTGCTCATACCATCACCGTTAACCTGGACGATCATGCACTCGCGCGGCCTCAATTAATCGGCTGATACCTAAGCGCAATTTATTTAAAGCAAGACAACCAGAACAAAACTTTGCCATACCAGTAGTTCTTTGTATCTACTATAACATCAACCTTATATACTCATACATATGTACATGTTCATACATGTATACTAAAATATTCTGAATAATGCCAATGTGAATGATAAACATTTACACATGAGAAGTAAGTTCAACAATAATTCTTATTGCGAAATTGAATAATGATTAATTTATTTGATTAATATCTTGGAATCTCCACCTCGGAATATTTCAATGTACAACTGCCACCCTCGATTCACTTACCGACCGATTTAAAGTTACTTGCAATAGTTTCTCATGCTTTCACCAAACGGCCAAGCCTCGCCCCGACCTCACTACTACAGTGTCTCTTTCTTTTATCTATCCTCCTTCTCATCTATTTTCTCTCACTGTTGTAACGGTTTACGTATCTTCATGTGTGTATATGTATGCATAAATATAAATGTACATATGTGTTTTATGAACAGGGAGAGGGCGAAACGATCAGAGAGAAAAAGTATGCAATACGAAAAAAAAAAAAAAAATATTACACTATTGAGTGCGCGCACTTTTGCTGGCCAGCCATGCGAGAAGTGACATGCTACAAAATCATACTGTTATGTATTACACTAAACGTGTATGTTAAACATTTTTTTTTATTTTTTTTTTTCCTATCAATTGCCCACTGCGCCAATTTCTTGATCAACATCCATGACGATAAAAACTTGTAATCATTGTAAAATAAATAATATTAAATTATAATATTATCGAAAGCATAAATTAATTTATGCATGAAATTAAAATTGAAAATATATTATATACTTGTGTGTATATAATTGCGTGTATACCATTTGTTATATTCGAAATAAAATAAGTAAAATAAAAATATATTTTGCTAATGACATCGTTATGCGAAACGAAGAAGCAAGAGCCTATTTGCTGCTGTTATTATTTTTTTATTCCACTCAACGAGCTATACTCCAATGAATAGCGATGAGTATAAGCAAGAGGGAGGCGCACCAATTACCAAGTCTAAAATATTACAGAGTCCCTCGTCCAATCATTTATACATATACACGGTATGGACTTTTTTATTTTCGACTATTATTCATATGAATATTAATTAGAAATTCGCTATCGCGTGTCTCAATGACACGTTGATATAATTTTTTTCTCCACATACTTTTACATTATTTATTTACTTCTGTCCAACATTTTATTTTTATTCATTTATTTATTTATTTTTTTAGTACTATTTTTTTTCTTCATTTTTCTATGTTTTACTCGTCGGAAAATAAATAAGAATTTATTCGGGTTAAGTTACTCGTAATTTCAATAATGGCTCACGTATATACGTGTAGGTATATGTATATTGACAAATACAGTTATATCAAAATCGAATGGATATTATTTGATCGTTAAATAAACGCAGCACATCGGTCGTTGTCCATGTCATCGCGAATAACTTTTCGATATGTATAATATTATGTATATATATATGTGTATCTTTCTTTTGCTTTTGTGCTCTCTTATACTCGCGCACCTTCGTAACGTATCATTACCATAATCGTTGGGGTACAACGCGCGCGGCATATGGGAGATGGTGCGGCGCAGACTCTTCGGAGGCCTAATCGCGATAATGGCCCCAAGAATCGGCTCGTGACCGCAGAATCGGAAAACATCACCCATTCGCGACCGGAATAAAGCACAGAAATGAAATAAGAATGAAAAAAAAAATACAGAGTGAAAAGAAAAAAATAAATGAATAAAAAATAAAATATAAATAATAAAATTATCAAAAAAAAAAAAATACCAATTATTGACAACTGATTTATAATGTTTAATGCTGTGTATTATTATATAAAAAAAATAAATAAAAAGAAAGAAAGAAGAAATGAATGAGAAAAAAAATTTTTGAAAAAAATTCGATCAATAATTCAAAATCAATTTCCATTGATATATCTAAACGAGATTTGACAGCTAAGAATTTTTTTGTCGAATGTTTTATTTAATATATTTATATATTTAATAATATTGACGGATTGGTTTAAGGGAGATGAGTTTTGAACCTGTCTGCGCGAGAGCACAACACATTGAGTAAAAGGAAAGGCGAAAAAACAGCGGAGGAGAAACGCCAAAGCAGACCCTCGAGGCTCTTTAATAACACGCCGGTGAGTGGCTGAGGTTTCTACCAAGTAAGTATACATATATACATGAGTATGTATACATATATTCGCTTGAAATGACCCTCGTGTGCACACACCAACCTCCGCAGTTTCGGTCGAGTTTGGGAAGTAGGCTGTGTACAGTATCACTCTTTCCTCCTTGACCAAAAAAGAAAAATGAAAATGAAAATAAAAAGACAAGTTGCGAACCCGCTTGCTCTTCTTTGGACTTCCCCGAAGGACAAGGACGACGGCCACTTTTAACCAACAAAAGAAAAAGAAGAAAAAAAAAATCAACCACGAAACATATATAAAAGAAACGAAGTAAGTATTTCGAAAATAAATGCGGTAAAAAGTCTGCTTCATTGTACAGCAAAATAAAATTACCGTTTTGAAGTAGATACGAAAAAAATATATAATGCAATAATAAAATATAATACATATCATATTGACAGAAAGCTTGAAGCATATGCTGTAGATATCCTGCTTCGAGGTCAGACAGATTGAATGAATCCAGCTCTTGTGGAATTTCGTTTTGAGGGCTTCTTCGTACTGTGGAGGCATTATTTGGTAGCCGGTAGTTGAGAATTACTCCGAAAACGATGGAGAATGAGGGAGAGAATTTAGTAACTAAGAGAAAGATAGTGAGCTTAAATATCGATTCAGGCACGCGATCCAAAAAATAAAAACGTCTTCCCAGACAATATTCTCCAGAATTCTCGCATGCAGACACTATGAGGAAGTATTTGAACGACGTACCAAGAAAAAAGTTTTACTTTAAATATAATCTTTATATCCATATTACATTCAGTTACATACATATATGTATGTAAAAAAAAAAAGAACGCCAACATTTGGACAAGGTGTATTTATTCAACTCACATCGTGAAGTAGTCAAGAGATTCGATTGCGAGTAGTGTATACTCCGAAATTAACCGAATGTTGCATCCTGTAGATTGCTCCACAAGGTCTGTAATAAATATTTCATGGTTGAAGGGTGAGTAGTAACAGCAGCAGGAGCAACAGGAGCATTTACTTTTTAAAAAATAAAGAGAGCTAAACGGAGTGTACAAGAGACGCGTTGAAAATGGTTATGCGGATTTCAGTCTGGTTGCTTCTAATCATCTTCACGTTCAGTATATATTCAATACAAAATTTAGCATATACGAATGAGCGAAAAATAGCCTCCGGGTGCTCCATCGGCAATGTATATAATCAGTGTGCATCTTCGTTTTTTCGAGGGCTCGTATACTACTCAATTCTGTTCCCCCAATTCTCAATGAAAGGCAATAGTCGACGATGACTCATCTTTAAAATATTTCACTGCTACAAATTTTTTTTTTATTTCTCGCTCCCTTCGCCCACCATCCCAATAATCCAATGCATCTAATTTATTTTACATAATAACGAGACATATGTATGGAGTAGTAAGAGAGAATGAAGAATATAGTTCTTTTTTTTTTAGTGTCTGATTATTTTTATTCTTGAATGCAATGATCAAGTGGCAAACGAGCGATCGAAAATTGGCGATTGCAAAGGAAGACGCGCGGCAATTATACGCCTCAGGGAGTCCTCCACAGGTGTCTGTCCTGCTATATACAACTGTGTGTGGATGCTGATCAATGAGGACGAGTGGCTGCTACCTAACTGGAGCATCTTGCGGCCAATAAGTATATAAAAATTCAAAAGATAAAGAAGCGAAGATGCGAGAAGAATTGTGCAAAGATGATAATTAGCGAGAGATCTTTGGCAAGAAATGTATTATATAAAAAAAAAAAGTTTTATATCTTGAGAAGAGTCCAGTGGCTGATGATGTATTGAACACCATGTTTAGTTAGAAAAGGCTTCACCTGGTCCTTGGATTCACCAATTTATATTCATCTTTTATTTTTATTTCACCCTTTCCATTATATTCCTTGGAGTCTCTCTCACCTCTATCATTTCACCGTACCACCACTTTAATTGTCATTATAATTATATTGCTGGCGGACAGACTTTGATATGAAATTTCCGTTGTAAATACGTACATTTAATTCCCCCACTTCAACGTACACGCATATACAGCTGCAATTGAAATAATATAAAAAGTCTTATTCCAAACAGTTGTGGAAATAAAATCACCAAGTTTATAGCAACATTTTTCGAATTAAATGCACACGACTGAACAGTTCTCTCGATTCGAATGAGATGGCGAGGGCGAGATACAAAAAAAAAAAGGATATACAAAGTGTGTAGGAGCAGTCGTTGGAGAATATACATTCATGGAGAGAAAATAACATTACCATTTGAAAGATACCCGTCTCCGCCAAAAGCTCATATTTATTTCCATTACCATCCTGAGCTCAATAATCTTTATAACCACAATTTAAAAAAAAAACTCTTCTTCGTTTTAATTATCATATTGTATTACTTATATGAATACATTTATAAATTACATACACATATACAGTTAAAACTGGTTAATTAATTATCACGTATGTTTTATATTCAATAAATTTTTTTATTTAAAATCCAGTGTGTGTATATAGGAAATTCATTTAGATACTCGTGCACGGTAATGAAAGAGCTATAGTTTTATTAAATTACCAAGGAAATATATCGATAATAAATCTTTTATTGAAAGCACGTGTGCACATATGTATTTCACATTGTAAATATATACATATATGCATCTATTTCCTTAAATGTAAATCGATTTGTGCGCAAATACGATCGATTTTATGTATGTATACCTGCTCTACATTCAATTCGTTGAGCTAAATGCGGATTTCATTGAAAATAAAATAAAATAAATGAATAAACCAGAGAATAGTTTTATACATACATGACATTGAAAATGTGCAATAACGTTTGTGATATATGAGTTGAATTATAAAATAAATGAACAATGTGAATATATATTCAAACTCTTCTTATTTTCTTTACACTTTTCTTTTTTTTTAATCTTGTTCCACGCGATTATACTTTTCTATATATGTTTATGTGCATATGTATGTATATGTACATGATCGGTATTCACATGGGAGACGATCACACGAATAAGTATCGCGACTGGACTTTTGTGCGAGCTCCTGCTGCTTAAGCGCGTTTCTGTTATATCCTCATGTATGACCACACGGCTCCAAGTTATTGGCAACTCCACCGACTTACATATACGCTAATGCGCTTACTTGCACCATTGCACTAAATATATATACATGTATTTGTATATGTATATGAAGAACATGGATGAGAATGAGGCAAAGAAAAGAGATAAAGTATATAGAAGCTCGTACATATCGATATATATCGATTTGCATTCTATTGAGTGTGCGCGCAAACTTAAGATACATGTAAATTCATTTTAATTTTTATTTATTATTTTTATATTTTATTCATTGCATTAAAATATTATGCTTGATTATATTTCCAATTAAGTTCACGGCTATTTTAACAGTATTATATTTATGTAGATAAATGTGAATAATAATAATATTCGTGTTTGTTGAAAAATTTTAAAGTGTAAATTTATTCATGAATGCTAAATAATTATTTTTTTCTGTCGTTTTTATTTTGTTATTTTTTTTTTTT